>PVJO010012822.1:26878-54040 GCA_004026905.1 Hystrix cristata | reverse complement strand
TCTACCCCTTTGTCCTTATTTACACTTATGGTTTCTCATATCAGAGAAACAATTCGATGTGTACTGATAAGTGTCTGATTTATTTCACTTAATAGTATGTTCTCAAGGAACATCCATTTACATACAAATGACTCTAGTTTATCCTTTTTTATGGCGGTGTAGTACTCCATTGTGTAGAAAAACCACATCTTCTTTAGCCATTCATCAGTTGTTGGGCATTTAGGTTGTTTCCCACCAATTCTGCGAGTCAGTCTGAAGGTGTGGCCTGGAGTAGGAATCTTGCTGCTACAGAAGCAGTGCACAGTAGCAAAAATGTCTCCAGCTGGCTTTAACAGGAAAGCAGAAGAATGTTCACTAAAGCCCACGTGGGAGGGACTAAACGCCACAGGACCCTGCTAGTGGGACTGATGTTCTAACAACCAGCAAAGTATCCAATGAGTATTTCCTGAAGTGTTAGCATATGAAGTTGTGCTTTTATTTGAAATATTTCTAACACATTTTAAAGCATTTTGATAAAAACTACCTCATTTGTCAATATCTACTGCTTTTGACTTTGAGATTGTTTGTTTTCAAATTTTTTACCTACCCCCCCCAAAGTTTAGCATAACTGAACATTTATAAAATAAGGTCATGCCAAATATAAATAAAGAACAAAATAAAAGATAACTAATAGGAAGTAAGGAGACAGATCTTTTTAAAAGGGAAGGGGACCAAGAGATGGAAAGAGGAGGGAGAGAGTTAAGAGGAAGGGGATGAAAAAAGATAAAATACGTTATTTATAGTTACCAACTCCACATGAGGAATGCAATCATCATGTACAGTAAACACGGACTAATAAAAAATAAAAATTAAAAAAAAATAAGTTCACCTACTGGTGATTCTATAAAGAATGTTCTGGGAATATTTTGAAGCTGATGGCAGAATATAGTCCTAAACAAAGCTTAGGTTTTCTTAGATCTATTTTCTTGAAACAGTGAATTGTAAGGGCAGAAAACACTGGAATTGGAGCCTGATTCTTGGTTTAAACCTTTATGGAGGAATTCACGGGCCGTGCAGACAAGCAAGTTACTTAAACTCTCTGGGGATCAAAATCCTCTTTGTTAAATTGCAGATAAGTACAGAAGCCAATTTATAAGGTTACTGGAAGAGAAAAGTATTTGGTCTATTAAAACATTAAAATAGAGTCTGGAATCAGGTGAAAAACAGGAGAATTATCTACTTTTGGTACCATTACCACTAATATTTTTATTTCAAAGATATAGAAAATGACTTGTAAAGTGTCAACCATCAAAAGAAGTGAAACTTCTATAACTCTAAGCTATTTCTTGAGTCTCCACCCCCAACCCCCCAAAATTGTCCTTCACCATAGACAATCTGTCTGTACTTAAACAGCCAAGAACCTTGAGAAAATCACACGATAGAGACATAGATGATAATATTGTGCAAGGGATTTAGTGGGTAAAAAAGAAAAAAAAATTGTCTCTTGCAGAAATAGCTATGATACTAAACACTGCTTCAGAGATACTTGATTTTATTCTCCACAGAAGCTTAAGATCAGTGACAGACAGGGCTCTGAACCTGCACTTGGGCTTTAAAACTGTCAGGATATGGTGTTTTGTATTAATATGAGCATCTTTCAGCAGCTCAAGTGGAATAAATCTTCACTTATCCTGCCCTCTGACTGCCAATGGCCTGCGCTCAGGGAAGAAGATCCGATGTGGAAACACCCTACTTCAGGTTCTAGAAAACAAGTTCAAAGCAAGCAAATACATTATCAGTTCACCATCAAGAGACCTCACATTAATACAAACTGTGAGAAGAAAAACTGCGGTGACTATCAATTATTTTTCCAACCAAATATATACTACTCATCATCTACAGTCTCCATGTAATAAAGAGAATATAGTTATTTAGGGAGGCCTATCAGACAGAACTTATCTTACATTGATTTATATAATTGCATTGCTATATTTCTTTCTTTGCCACTGACTTATGAAAATATTATCACAAATATATTAGGGAATAAATCATGCACATGCTTTTTTTCACTAATCCCAGGAGTGGGACTAGGTTGGTATTGTCTGGATGCTTCAGTTTTCTTATTTACAAAAAAGACATTACTAGCTTCTTAGCGTGTCCTGTGGCTTCGTCTCATCTTCTTCAAATGTTCAGCCACACTCTGTGACCATTTTCTTCCTTTTGGTTAAAGCGATGCTACACTAACCTTCTCTCGCTTCAGGAATTACTTGTTCCTCTTCCTCTCAGGAACTGCACTTCTTCTGGACCTTAACTAGGACTCTCTTGGGGACATAATCACTGCTTCTCTGCACCCTTTACTGCTTTCTCTGAAAGGGCTCATGACCTCTCTTTGTTCAAATTTCATCCGTAAGCAAATGACCTCCAAATCTTTCTCTCTGGTACTGGCCTCTCCTAGAAACTCCAACACCTACTGGATATCTCTTTTTGGTAATTTAATATCACATCAATTTCATTATATTTATTACTTCAGCTCACTTCCCAACATGATTCCATTCTACCCAGTGGGGAAACTTTCCCAAGCCCACTGGAGTTGAAATTTAAGAGAAACCTTTCTACTCCTCACTCTAACATCTAAATTAGTCATCATTTCTTTCTCTGTATTTTCTTTTCATGTACTGCATCTTCTGTCCCTGGCCTCATCTAATTATCATTATCCTTATTTTCCCCTTATTTACTATCAAAGCTGCATCTTCTCTTTATCACCTAATATGTATCCATATTACACACGCACCGCTACAGTTTTATTTTAAGTCACTCACTCAAATAAGAATTCATGGCATTTCATTTTTGTTGTTCGTATTCATGTTCAAATCCACATCATGGCCACTTAAGGCCCCTCAAGGCCCCTCTGGGTCTTGAAGTCATATTCCCAAAGGCTCCCAGGAAAACCTGTTATTCTCTATTTGGTCTGCCCCTTGCCCAGCCTCATCCCTGCCTATGAGCTTTACTCAGCCCTTTCTTTCCCACAGCCAATTGGCTTGCATTCAACCCTTTTCCTAGAGAAAACTAATCTTTGTTATGAATTTACTAGCTCATCTCCCTACCAATTCACACTGCCTTCTCTTTATAAATTTGAGCAAGTTTTAACATTAGTATGCTAGAATGTTAGTATGTTAGCTGCTGATTGTATAGATATTATTACAGCAAATTTCCACTCAAGAATAGGGGCAAGGGGTTGGGGATTTAGTTCAAGTGGTAGAGCACTTGCCTAGCAAGTGCAAGACCCTGAGTTTGATCCCCAGCACCCAGGCCCCCCAAAAAAGAATGGAGGCAACTCTTGATCTAATTTCCTGTTATCTGTAGTGACAAACACTGAGCTGGGTTTCTGGAAAACAAATCCTCAGTTTACTGACAGATTTTTATTCATTAAAAATATTTCTACAAAAATCTCTAGAGGTTTTAGTGCTCTTTTCTATTTAAATGAGTCTCCTATAGAGAAAAGAAAGGTAGCAGGGAAAGCTAGGTTGTAAGTGGAAATAGGATAAGCATGTGTCTCCACTCAGGTCTTAATTGTTAACGCATTATCCTGTAGTATTACGGAGAAACAGATGAAAACTATGTCAACGCATTAGATGGGGACTTATATACTATGTTAAGTTCTATAATTGTGACTAGAACATTGCAGCTGAAGCTTCTTTTTTTTTTTTTTTTTTTTTTTTAGGACAAACTATATTCTGGGCCCCTAACAAAGAACATAGACACATAGACAGGCTGGGTTCAACATATTTGTCTCTTTCAAGTCAATTCAAGCCTTCATACCTAGGTGAGCTATGTACCAGGTTCTATAGCAACTTGTTCATATAACTAATATCTATTACCAGTGTACTCAGGGAACTGATGCAAAATGAAAAAGGTACTTAACAATACTAGGCCCAGGAAAATGTTCCCGAAGTCAGGATGGTGAAGTGGTAAATTTCCTGAAGTTCAAGCCAAGAAGATAGATGATTTCTGGAAAGTTTATAGTAATAAGCATTACATGGGAGACTTTTAGACATTTGCTTATTCACCTATTCAGCAACTACCAGTTAATATGTCCATATGTTGCTGGACACACATTGTTGACAAGGAAAAGAAATGTCCACCCTAATTTAGCTCACACTATAGCAGGGTAGACAATTTCAAGAAAAGAAAAATCTATTTAGAAAATAAGGCAGTAAACACCAGGCGTCAATAGGTAAGTCAATAAAGTAATGTCAAACCTCAGAATTAGGGCTCTTGAGTAATAAAGCAGACCACTGTCATAAAATCCCCTGTGCTACTGATTTTGGCAGACAATTTGACTTTGTCTCCTATAATATCCTGAAAAATAAGATGGTGATATGTGACCTTTGATTCTAATTACACTTGAAAAAGATTCATTCTCATTCACCATTCAATAACTTGTCAAGTTCGCAGGTGATGCAGAGCTGAAAGCAATATCTAATATCACAGAAGACAGGAGTTAGACTCAAATAATTTTGACAGCTTGGAATATGGGGTAGAAAGCAACAAGAGAAAATGTAAATGCAGCAAGTACAAATTCCTGTATTTGAGAATAGGCAAAGTTTTTAAAACAGGATAGAGAAACAACCACAAATCCATAAATCAGACTTAATCAAAATCACAAACTATGTTCATCAAGATATCATGAAGAAAATGAATAGGCAGATCCCCAGCAGCCCTCCCCTGGTGAAAAAAGAACAGGCGAACTATAGACTTAGAGAAAATATTCATGTAGCATATCTGACAGAGGACTGGTAACAAAGGATGGATTTAAATACCTAACTTAACAACACCATTGTAACTTATTTGGAACTGTGTGAGAAAACTGACCAGAAACTGATGCATGTAGAGTGAGATGGATAAAGAAATAAAAAGGTAATTTGGCAAAATGTTAATTATAAAATTTAGCTAATGGGCATATGGTGTTCACTATACAGATTTTTCTTCAATTTTTCATTGTGTTAGAAATTTTCAAATTAAAATGTTGAGGGGGAAAAATGTGCATTACACTTATAAATGCTGTCCTTGAATTCTACTTAGCCCATCCTATAAAAATTTTATATGTTACAAATGGGCAGATTATGCACGTGTTAAAATATGTGTGCATGCCTTATGGGTATGAGGTGTGATCATAACACATGGTGAAGCTTTGTATTTTTTAAAAAGTATTACAGTGAAAGACAAATTGCTATTAATCCTCTTTAAAATACTCCCGCTTACTTCACAGACACGTATCTCATTGTTCTTGCCATTTTCTGAGGTAGTTCTGGAAGTCTTCATTCGTGTGTGTCTTCATTTGTGCTGATGTGACAGCCTGGATGTCCTAAAGTGATTCAAAATGTTTACCTTTTATGGTCATTTTGACTTTGGGCAAGAGCCGGCTGTCTCACAGTGCCAGGTCTGGTGACTAAGGTGGATGAGGATACACCATAATGTTTGATGAGCTTACCATTTCGACGAATGGATCTTGGCAGCAATATTTACTGAATTTTAGATCACGAGTCCCAAAGACACTCAAGAAAGAGAACTTCCAGAACTGCTCTGGAAAGTGGCATAAATAATGGGATAAGTGTGTTTGAAGTGAGGAGGACCATTTTGAGGGAGATGAATGGTCACGTGTCTTTAACTGTAATAAATTTTTATTTAACATTTACCATATATTTTGACCATACTTCATATAATGCAATAATAGACAACAAAAAGTTAATAGTGGTTTCTTGCAGTAGATAGACATAGTGTGTGAAAGAAAGTAATTTTTTTACATTTGTTAATTTTTAAATTCTGCTTGCCTGGATGCAAAAGTGCATAAGTATATTTTCAAGTTAATTCTCTTAAGCAGAAATGGCCTATATTTGGTCTTTAAAAAAAAAAGAGAGATTAAGAAGTCAAGATTTATCCATGTGTTGACTAGAGTGATGGTAGGAAAAATGTGCAAGTACAAAAAGAAGGAAGAACTGTTTGGCCTCGGTGACTTGCTTTTGGGAACTAAGGAGACAAAAACAAACAAACAAAAAAAAGGAATTGTGGTGAGTCAAGGATGGGAAAGTAAAATGTACTGGGGTTGATGATTGTTTTACCACCTTCTATTTCATCACAGCCCAGGCACATAGCACTCTGTTTATTTCTTTAAATGCTGTAACTTCCATATTTTACATCTTCATGTGTACTTTCCTCCTGCCTGCTATGTGCTTATTCCTCTCACTATTCTTGCCAAATTTTATTCATTTTTAAATTCTTACTCACCATTAACTTCTCCCTGTCACACTGTCTCTTAGCACTTTCCATTTTACTAACATTCATCTTAATCACAGTACATTTATCATGGAAGTATTTGTCTCCCATCGGTCTTTCCTGTGAGGAGGGACGTCTATTCCTCACTGTAAACTGTCTAGACCAGGAAATGGCACATTTCAGGGACTTGACAAATATTACTGAATACATGAAGCGACCGAGGTGAGTTTCAGACTTGTGGCATTCATAGCATCAGAATGGTGTTTCAGATCTACAGCCTGCCATGAAGTCAGGATGGTAAAGTACACAGGAATTTAACGGCCCATATCTGCAGCAGACGGGAAGAAACGGGTCTACTGGGGAGTCTGGCAAGTGCTACTAAGCAGTTATTTGACGATGTGACGATTTCAAAATGAACAGCGCCCTCCAAAGGATAATGCAGAGAAAGTAAATGGCTGATAACTGAGTAGCAAGCCCATCTCCTTGATTTTTTTATCTCTTCTTCTTTATCCTCTTCTTCCTTATTCTGCTTCCATCTTTTTATCTTGTTTCTCCTTGCACTGTAAACAAGATGTCAGCTTAACTAGCACTAAATTAACTATGGCCTCAAGCATGTGAGGAGATGGTCATATCCACAACATGCTTGCTGTTTCAAATCTTGGCAGTTTCAACTTGGCTTCAAGCTTCTCTACTCTTCTGCATGGCTAGGAAAGAAAGCCAGCCACTGTAGGAGCAGATTCTTAGATAGCGCTGTTCTTGTCCCAACAAAATGCCAGAAACCCTCAGGGCCTCTTCTTTTCACGGCCAACACAGCCATTATTCTACTTAAGATTCATTCAGTCAGTATTTATTAAATGCTTTCTGTGAAACAAATACTGGGCTTAGTCACAAAGAACTCTGTGGTCATGGCTGGGTGAGGCCAGAGACAGTAAGTATGTAAACATTCAGTGAACAAGATGGTGATGTCACAGGAGAAAGAGGTTGACAGTAGACAGCAAAGCAGAGACAGAGGAGTACTCATATTAGTGTCTGTAAGGAGAAGACACTGTAGCCAAAATCTTCAAAGATGAGAGAATCTGTTTGGGGAGAAAGATGGAGAGTCCCAGGCAGAGACAGCAGCATCTGAAAGGCCTGGGGCAAAAGATAACAAGATATTCAGGGGTCCAAAGGCAGTTCAGTACAAAATGTTATCAAACTATTCAGTGGTTGGTTAAATTAAAAATAAATTATAACAGTAAAAGACAAACTGCCATTACGTCTCCTCAAAAATATCACTTCAAATACACTTCAATATCCTATCGTTCTCGTCATTTTCTGCTGCAGGTCTGGAAGGCTTCTTGCCCGAGTCAGTTCCTTTACGGGGCTTGAGCGAAACTACTGTACAGTGAATGTTGATGCCAAGAACCATTAGACAGAAGACAAGCATGTAAAGACATGACACTGTGTCATCGTCTACCTCATTTTTCGCCAGATCCGGCACTGATCATGTGACTTCCAACCCTTCTCCAAAGTCAAACTGACAATGAAAGATAAAAGTTTTGAATTGACTGGGGCACTGAGGCAACCACACCAGCACAACTAAACACTCGAAAGAAGCCTTCCAGAACTGCTTCAGAATGTGGCAAGAATGAAGGTATAAATGTGCTCCAAGCAAGGGGGAACATCCTGAGGGGAACTCATGGTAAAGTGCCTTTTACCATACTAGATTTTAAAAATTTAAATCGTCACTATAGCTTTGTATCAGATCCTGTAAGGCTGGAGGGGAACAGAAGAGAGGAAAAGTTTGATTTGGGATGGGGTAGGATCCTGAAGAGTCTCCTGCCCTCGGGCGGGACTTTGGATGTCAACGAAATTTATTTAGGAAACCCCAACGGGTTGATACACAGACATGATATGATCGCAGGAAGCAAGCTCAGAGATGCTAGTGGCGGATGGTTCCTGCGTTTTTTTGCTGCTTGCTTCATTTTTGCTTTTTGATCTTCCCGCTGAATATTCTAAGCCTGCAGCAAGCTTTCCCTCACATACATGCAAGCCAGACTCTAAAGTACAGATTAGAGAACTAACCAACCATTCCTTAAGAGGAAGGCATGTAAAGGAATTCAAGGCAGGTAGTCATGACAAAACGAGAAATAATACGTCAGCATGTAGTGGTTCTTTTATTTTAATATTAAGTCATTTTGAATCCTCATCTCCCCATTAGTTACATCTGCTGATAACAGAATGAGAGGCAACAGATTGTAAGTGTGTGTTGGAGGGTTGTAAGTGTGTGTTGGAGGGTGGTGAGCACAACATGTTATCTTGGTTTTGACAAATTCCTAACAGATAAAGCTGTTAAATACTAGAAGGATCTCCCTAGGGCTTCTTCCCGAGGCCATCAGAAATTAGAAACTCATTTATCTGGGATAATTGTGGACTTGCCCTGTCTAAAGTAAAAAGGATGGACTGGATTTTCTTCTCAGACTCTTCTGAGATGAAAAGGCTGAGGGTCTCCAAGAGTCTCTCATAAGTAACAAACAGTGCAGTCAAGAGTTGAACCTTGCAATTAGTAGGAACCCAACAGAAGTTAATTGATTTGGGGATTGAAAGCAAGATGAATAACATAGTATTCTGAGGAGGCTGTTATTTGTTAATATCTGAATAATGGTGAGAGTCTGAGTTTTAACAATTAGTCTCCTACATAAGAGATATTCAAGGTAATACAATAAAAGGTTCTTAACAGCCATGAGTCAGTGAAATGGACACTAATGTGTTTTGAAGAACATACCTCAAGTGAGAGATGTGGATACCAGAATCAGACAAAGCAGCAGTTAGCAGGAGGCAGCAGCAGAGGGAGACAAGGCCAGCCCAGCATGGAAGCAACTGAAGGCCAGGGGTAAGCGTTGCCAAGTAGGATGGGAAAAGCCATAAAAAAAGGCGATGGAAGTAGATGATGGAGCCCAACGTGGCAGCACCCTTCGTGGAAGAATCTGCCCACTGGCACAGGCAATAAATTGTCAGCCAAGCAGGAGATGGCTCGATGGAAAACATCTAAATCAGGTCAGGCCAGCCCACTGGCAACATGGCAAGTCAGCCAACAGAGTCATCAGAGCAGATCCAAAGGCGGCAGCAGTACACCCAGAGGAACATGGGATGGGCAACGTCTACAGCACGGGTTTAACTGGAGCCCACCAGCTGGCAAGGGCAATGCGTTTGAGCAGAATAGGAGAGCAGGGGGTGAAAGCCAGGAGATGTGATTTGAACTCTGCCAAGTGAGCAGAATGATCTCTGAGGAAATATCAGCGTCCTACCAACCAGGAGGCCTTCAGCAGTGTGAGAGACACATACGTGCTGCCAAGTGTCGCGGGCAAAGGATCATGTGCAGCAGACATGTAGCTTGCACAGAGGGAAGAGCTAAGCTACTAGAGCAGGAGCCAACACACGCCACAGGATCCGGCCGCCCGAGAGCCAAACGGGGCCTCAGGAGCCCTGCACGAGAGGGACAAGTTCAGGCTCACACTCTATCTCTACCACTCGCCATGTGACCTTGAAATGACACCACTTTGCTCTTGGGAATTCATTCTTTCTGGCCAACCAGAAACCCCAAGTCTCCCTTCCCAAACAGAATGCTAAACAGAGCTGAACAAGGAAGTACCCTAAATGCAGACGGTCTTCCTTTATTTCACTTCCTGCCTATACAATCATCTTATGAAATGATGGCTTTTTTCTTCTCCCTAATGTCTGTTCCTTCACCTGCTTTTTGGTTTCTGCTCTCACGGACTATGACTGAGGCCGCATCTCCTGCAGCCAGAACATCCTTTCCCAGAACTTACATCACCTCTATGAGCACAAAAAACTCTAGGTTGTAGCTGTTCCAATTTGGCCCTCTTATTGAATAAAAAACCATCTGTGCCGAAGGCACAAGTATAATGTTTTTAGATTCTCCACTTCAGCTTCTACCAGGAAGCCTAAAACTAAAACCGAACATAAGTAACAGCTGGAGAAGTAAAATTGTTTCCCATTATCTGGGCATATTACAGTCCATTTACCCTTTTAAGACCAGGCCAGAGGTTATCTCTTCCTTTAAATTCATGGTAATGTAAAAAATGATCATGATAATCTGATTATTTTTAGAACAGCACACAGCTGAGCTGAAGCCACTCTTTATGAATAAATGTTATATATGATAAACAAAAAAAAAAACAACTTTCTGGAGTAAGGACAAGTTCACTTCTAAGGCACTAGGGGAAGAACCTCCAATAATTTTACAAAAGCAAGTCTATAATTCTTCTTTCCCTCCCTCCAATTTTTCATATTCTATTCCTTCTTTTTCTCTCCTCCTTCATCCCTCCCTCCTCTAGTTCCTAAGACTCTTTTTCTTTCATGCAGAAGTGTGGCTGGAGAAGGAACATTTCTTTTTCTATTTATTGTCTGTGCTATATTCCTTCTGCTATATTGTGTAATACTGGTAGAGCATTAGTGCTAATGGTTGACTAGGTCTTTGGCAAAGTGATTCTCTAAGCAAACTAGAAACATACTAGAATGGAAAGGACACAAAAGGTGGCCAGATTTACAAATAGATCTCCATATGGGAACACTGTTTCTAAAATCTTAACAATCAACTAACTCAAACCAAAAAGGGTTGCCTTAATGCTACACAAGATTTGGGGGCTAGTATATCAGGATTTATTTCATGTGGCAAGACTAGACAGATAATGAGATGAACTACAATTTAGATAAAATATGACAGGGCCACAGTCCTATGGACAACCTTTAGATATCAAGAACAGAGACAGAAGTCACACTGCAACTACAGGAGCATTTTGGGGAGTTGAGAAGAATATAATCTAGACAGCGAAGACATTTTTTCTATACTTGTAGTATTTTTCTCTTATCCTCTACTTGGTTCTCTTGATCTGACAAACCATTATACAAGAAAGCGAGCTCAGGATAGCATTCTTAAGTTTCTTTTAGAAGTATCTACGATTATAAAAACTTAAGTCACTGTCAGTTTTTTTTTTTTTCCTACAATAGTACCAATGACAAATTACAAATCACAAGGCAGGACACTGAGTTTGTAAGTGACCTGTTTTAAGAAATTACTTCTTTTCATAACTGATATAAACTGAAATGTTATCACTCTCTACCCCACTCTGTGTTTACAAACTCTGCACAACTATAGTCTCCCCTGATTGTAAGACCAGGCAGACCCAGCCCCTGCTCTGACTTTATTCCTATTAAAACTCTGTCTTAGAAAATGTCTCCCAGGATACCCAGCACCAAAGCAAAGCAAGGAATGGCTTGATTATTAATACCACCCAACACCAACTGTGAGGTGAGAGCACAAGGAGACTTTAGGACTGGCCTTTACTTCTGCATTGACTGACAAGTGTCCATGCAAGTGCAGCTTTGGCTCCTGAGATCACTGGAAAAGAGAAAGATGGTGATGTGGTTGAAAGAAAAAGAGTGAAGAAGTGCAAGAACTCTGAAAGTGATGAACCAAAAGATATAACCTGTTAAGAAAAAGTAAAATGTATACAAGCATTTATCTGCATGCATTTAGTTTTCAAAAGAGTACCCTGTTTGCAACGCTTTCATGATTTCTATTCCCTAAAAGTCTAAGTCAACATTCTATAAACTGCTTTTCTGATGAGGAGTCCCACCGTGTGGACCCAGCTCGCTTCCCAGCACTAACACTCTCTGCACAGCTCCCGCAGATCTGGCCTCTCCATACATCTGCTCCGGACATGCGATCTTCACTCACTTCCTCTAATGTACTACGCATCTCTCCTCTCTGGGCATTTTTCTCTAGAACATTGGCCCAGGGCTTCCTTTTCTGTTACCTAACTCCCTATGCATGCTTTCAGGTTTCATTGAAAATCATTTTCCTGATCCTCGAGAGCCGAATTTTTCCCTGTCTGCTGCTCTCACAAATCTTCTCCATCATAGTGCCGATATATGCTGGCAGGTTAATGCCTGTCTCCCCCTGATGATAATGTCTCTCTTATGTAGCTGTGTGCTTGTATGCCAGCTTGTTATTTTACAAAATTCTTATTACAGAAGGGGGATAGTCTACCTTCCACTTCTGTCCATGCTTCAGATGACTTGAAGAAAATACTCAGTGATGTCACCAGAGGAAATAATCTAGATGTGAAGCGGGAGGCAGGTCACTGTTCCCGTGGTACCCAGCAAATTAGTCACTGAAGTGAGACGCAGACAAACCTGTTACTGTCTGCCTCACCCAGGACCAGGAGATGGTTTCTGTATTGCTAGAATTTTGCCAACAAAGGAAACTCTATAGTCAGAACAATGAGAAATGAGAATAATCAGATTATTATTTAATCTTATCTCGAATAGAGCATAAAAGGCACTTTGCAGAAAATACCCTTGTGATTGAATTCTGCCTCTCATTTCTGAATGTTTATTCACTGTGATTAAAAAGAGCTAATTAATGAATTAGAGTAAGGAAAGAGAAAAGAGTATTCCCCATTCTAACTAATTTCCTAAAACAGTCTAGAATCTAACGTAGTGTTTGCACAAAACAAGGACTCAGGAAATATTACCTGATTGAATAAAGGCTACAATGTCATTGGAAAGTATGACATCCAGAATCAAAATGATCAATACATTTAATGTAGCGTTTCTGTTTTTTCGCCTGAATAATAGTGTCAGTTTAACCAGAAAAAATACACATGATTCTGCTAATTTCTTTTTACCTCAAGTATTTTATGATCTGTATTAATTTCTACCTCTGATCAACCGGTTAACCACAGTACACAAAACATGTGCTTCTTGACTCACAGTTACTACAAAATCCGAAGTATCTTTTGCTACATCAGGATCTGATAAGTGAAATCGATATGATTCCATGTGTTGGTACTAGCTCTGGTAATTAGAAAGGAGAAACGAAGAAGTGGTGGTGTTGGAGTGGGCGTACACTGTGAAATATCTCAAAGGATATCTCAGTCATGCAGAATGATATCTCAGAACACACACACACATACACACAGCTAGGAAGGATTAGGAGTAAGTGACTAACACTGAGTCTTCGACGGCCTCTGGCTTAACTAGGTTACCCGCATATTTAGATCTTTATACACATGCAGGTCAGTCTGATTTCAGGGTGTATCTCTTATCTGTAAACTATGATGCTATAGAGCCATAATGCTTAGAGACCCTTCTGGGGCATTTCAGCACAGGACACACTAATCTGTGACATTTCACCTTCAGGGTTATCCTCAGAGATACAGCAGTCTTCATCCTGACACTATCTGTGAAGCGCTGCATTGCCCTGTAACATCTACTTTATGCCTGTGTTACCTGACCATTCCAAATAGCTACCTGTCTTCTGTACCCAGCTTCAGAGTGCAACATCTAAACGTGCAGTTTCCCCACCTCTAACATACCACATTTCTCACTCCGAGCAGCCCTCTTGCTTTCTATTCATTCCGTGCAATGTCACTTTCAGGGCAGCAGATTTGCAGCCTTGAAAACTGTGGTTTAGAGTGTCATTTCTGCTTGGGATCTTTATTCTCATGAATACTGCTGGGTTTTGAGGAGGATACTTTAAGGGTCTCTGCCTACGAGACCACTGTCTTACCTGTGATGATCGGCATTATTTATAAAAGACCTTTCTGGCATGAAATAAAGTTCCAAAATTCAAGTTGGTGGGCATTGCTGTCTTCCACTTCCACTGTCCAGCAAAGACCGCAACCAGATTAGTATCTTCAGCCCCCACAACCCAAAACAGATTTCCCGCAGCTTCTTCTCCAGGGAGTGAAACCTGCTTAGAGCGGCGTGTAAATTCACGGCAAGAAGCAATAAAGGTGAGTTTTATACATTCCCATTATTGCTTCTACGTCTTTGCAATAATGTTTATTGACATGTTTGAACGGAGCACAAGCTGCAGTTCAGTTCAACTGCCTGTGAAAATGGGACATTTGTCAAGAAACAAACCTCGCAGTTTTTAGTGGCTCTGACAGTGGGTATTAGAAAGGATATTGATGGAAAAAGAGGAGCGACTAGGCAGGCCTGGGGGAGAGTGCTGGGAATACGCTCAGCACAGAAGCCCGCGGCGGAGGAACACGGGTGGCTGAGGGTGTAAAAGCGAACACTAAGCACAGTGAGTGACTCCAGTGGCCCTGCAGCATATGCACTTGTGTGGAGGACCGCGACAAAAGCCGCTCTGCGTCCAGAAGAAGGTCTCTACAGCGATGCTTTCGCCAGGGACTTGATTCCCGCTTGGCTTATTCCCCCTCAACAGTCTCTCTCCGATGCTAATGTGAGAGTATGTGTATCACCCCGTTCTTGGGGGTTCTCACAGGCTAAAAGGTGAATGTGGCAATTACTTAGTATATAACCTGCTTTGGGGCACTGAAGTAGCCACTCAGTGCTTGCCAGAGAACTCCCTTAGAGCGGGTCGGAGTGGGAGACACCGTCTTGGGCTTGTGCACGGACCCTTCTTTCCCCTCAGGGACTCTGAGGTTTTGTAGCAGAATGATGCACGTTGCATTCATCAATGAAACGGAGCAGTTCACAGATACCAAGGAAGAGAAATATTCTACTAAAGTTATTCTTACTTCCCCCTTAACCAATGACCTAAGGGCTAGATAGACATTTAATAGTTACTCGCTGAATTCCAAATACAAACCTGTTTCAAGTGGTCAAGGCAATAAAAGGAAAGCTGCTAAAAGCCCTTTCCTCCTTGTTCGTATTAGAAATCCAGAGTGTCCCCTCTTTATGCAGTCACACCAGGGCCTCTCCGCAGCCAGCTGCCAGGTTTCCAACCTAGCTCTTGAAGTCTGTAGCACCCGACCCCACTGAATCAACTCGACACTTCTTCATTGTGAAGCTCCACGATAAATTTTTAACTAAAAATTTTAGTTTGGGAGAGTGTTTTACTTTCTTGTTATACATTTTGAGGGGAAAAAAAAGAAAGAATAAGAGTAATTAATGGCAGCATTTTCCTGATAACAGAAACAGTATGGGTATGACATCATAGTAGAGGAATAAGACTGTTTTTGTCCTGGAAACATCATTACTATCAAAAACTTCAGAGGCTAGTTGCACGGCTGTGAATTGAAACTGTGAAGAACCACAATTACAAGTTGACATTCCTTTCTGCCATCTACAAGTTAATAAAAATCCAAAGTTATAATTTCACTGAAATCCTCCTATAATATACTTTTCCACATAAATTTTCATCTCCTCTTTTTCCCCTCCTGCTCTAAACCCACAGCTTAGAATTTCATTTCAGACTTGTAAAAGCCCTGCGATTCTTGGCTATCTCTTCCTTTCCAGAACTCTAAGTAAATCAAACCTGTCTCCACTATACCATAGCCCACGCTTAGCAGGCAGCCACTCGGCATGTAAGTGGGGTGCTAGTTCGACCAAGTTGTTCATCTCACATGGGCAGAAAGACACTTATAAAGCATATTGTTTGACAATGATATGCAAGATCTACTTTCACAAATTTTTCAGAATGCTGTGGTGCAAAAAAAAAAAAAAAAAAAAAAGAATGCCGTGGTGCTAAGAGAGTTCTAACCTTGCTTTGATTACTACAATACTAGTGAATCTTGTTTTTCTTTACTTGGGACCCACTCTTTCCTCATAATGGGCACTATAACCTCAGCCTACCTCAATGCTATTTATATTCAATTTTGACTTTGACTTTGGCTTAGCAGATAGAAATGGCCCTTTATTAATATACAGATGTCATGACTAATGCTTACTTTGGAAGTCACATGCACTTGGGTGTGTGGGGAGGTGGGCAAGAGAGGCGGAGGGACTGTAAGAGTGAGAGTTTGGGGGAGGGAGGCAGAGAGGGAGTGAGTGAAGGAAGGAAAAGCAAAAGCGAAGGGGAAGAGAAAGTGAGGGGATGCAAAGAGTGACTGAGAATGAGCATGTTGGTCAGAAATTACCAGGCTCGGAAAAGTAATTTACTGAAAAATGATTATCCATTTAGAGGTAACCAGTGTCAGAAAAAGCAGCTTTAAGTTAATCTGTCTGCCGATCCTTTCAGATCTTACAAAGAATAGTAGAAGGCAAGGTGGCTCAGCCATGTCAGAGTCTCTCATAAACAGTAATAAATTGCCATAGATTTCATTTCACATCTCGGCAATTCTAGTGCGAACACGATGATCAGCAAAGGGTGGGGGGTTGAGTGCCATCACTGAGGAGGAGAGGAATATGAAATAGAGAAGGGCCTTCTCTTACCCCCCCCTTGCAGGGATGCTCTTATGGCTTGTGTCTAGATGTTCCCCAAAAGCCTCATGTGCTCACAGGTAGGAGTTTGGGGAGGTGGCTGAGTCCAGCGAGTGTGATGCTGGGATCAAGGGTGTGTGATTCCTAAATTAGTCCACTGGTTAGTCTAGCATATTTCTGGGCGTGGATAATGGAAAAGCCCACCCTCGGTGTGGGTGGCACCGCCCGAAGGTGGGGACCTGGAAAGGATAAGATGGAGCATCTCCTGCTGGTGCTATTTGCCTGCTTGCCGATTTGCTGTCTCCTGCCTGCTTGCCATGGACTGTTTCTCCTCTCTGATGTCTCTGCCAGGCCACTCTGCCTTGGAGCCAGCAACCATAGACTGAAACCCCTGCTAACCATGAACTACAATAAACCTCTCCTCCTTTAATTTTGGGTGTTGGGTTCTTTGTTTTAGCAATGAAAAAACTAAGACAGATGCTTTGCCATCAGAGTTTGAAAATTTAGATATCAATGATCACCGAGTCAGGATGCATGAGTGATAAGCAAGCTGGACCAGCAATCAGAAATGATGGTCCTGCCAGTTACTGGGGAGACCCTTTGGCCAAGTCACCTATCCAAGGAAATGGCTACTTAGAAAGCTAGTCCAATACAGAAATGAGATTTATGCATAGATACACATATAAGGGTTAAGGAGTGTTGCATAAATACAAATGGGATAGTCAACAACTCCCTTGCCATGTGCCAGGCCCTGCACAAAGGTGGCAGCTCTCAATATGGCTGTGACGTAATGGACAAGTGAGAGAACTATAAACATAACTTTAGGAAACATTTTGGTCACTGCTAGAGTTGAAGTAAGTACAAAGTGCTCTAGAAATAAAGAAGAATAGTGCTGATAAGAGGCAATATTATGACGGTGGCTCTCTGACACACCACTGACGCATAAATTTCCCTTGGGAATTTGTTAAATAGCTTGCACCTCAACACTGAAAAACTCGTTTGCCTCTTGGGCTCATTATTGAAAATAGTGGAGCACCTGCAATTAATAATAAAAACACTATAGACATTTTAATGTCTGGGACTATTACATATTTTAACATGTCATTACTGTAATAACTTGCTGTGAGCACCTAATTATAATTATTATTTGGCACTTACTTGAACTCTCTTTTAGGGAGCTGCTTTTAAAAGTATTGATTGGAACTCAAGGTATTTATTCTTTGGTCAAGTAAGCAGATTAGTGACATAGAAGTGCACAGCTCACTCACTTGATGCTCTCATATGCTATACATGATTATGATGAATATTTAAAAATGCACATGTTCATATTATCATATAATATTTTGTATATATTGATATTTGGAAAAGCTTTTAATATTTTTAATTTTTCTTTCATTTTACAACTGTATTTGTTCCTCAAGAAGCAACATTTTCATTTTAAAGATTACAAAATTACGTTTCTCTTGGAGGAAGACTTTTAATTGCCTGCTGTTGTCTTAAAGATTACAAAATTGAAGTTTGGTAGTACTCAACATGGACACACTTCTAGAACCTAAGTCTGAGGCCTCGTGTTCCTTAATTCACTGTTATCAATGTACCATGCTTGAAGTGAGGAGAGTGAAGTCGTAGAGTAAGATCTCAAATGCATTTGATTCTCAAAAAACAGGATAAATGACTGGAGAACACAATTCTTGCAATGAGCACATTCTATTTAATGAAACTTCTGTTATAAAATTATCATCACTGAAAACATGTAAGGAAATGTCAATGGATTGTTTGGAGAAAAATAAGTATATCTAATGCATGTCAAATTTTTTAATATGTAATAAAATTTAAACACAAATACAAAGTACTCTGGGCTTAGAATATATTTTAGCTGGATTGGTATGAAGCACTACATTTTATGGTATCAATTAATTATACTTTACAAACTGAAAAAATTTAGAATATATTGTAAAATCTTTGCTTGTCAAAGTACAAAGATATTTGTAACCATTCAGTGGTCTACTCTATACACTCGGATTTTCATTAGGTTATTTTGAGTTGTGAATGTGTGTAAGTTTTTATATCTCTCTAATGACTAGTGCATAAGCTTCTACTACTCACATTCTTCAGACAAAACTGGAATTTGTACCAGGACAAGGGGGAGACCAAAGGCCCCTGGGGTAATAGAGGCAAAATGCAGGGCTCCTGGTAGTATAAAGAGCACAGCATAGACTGATACAGAGTACTGTGGCTTCTCCACATCCTAAAGAAGTGTTTATTTGGCATGTATGTGCAATATTCTGTTAGAGCTCTGAAAAAGATCTTTAGAATACTGATTAAAACTTAAACTTCTTAAAATGCATTTATCATCTGACTCTGCTGTATTATGACTGATTCTTCATAGCTGCCATGATAGTTTAAATATACAGCATTGACAACACTTACCAGCCCATCCCATCTTTCCCCTGAAACCTCCAGATCTGCCACTTCCCTCATCTTGTGATCCCTTGAGCATCCATTTGGGTCTGCTCTGCCCCTCCTTGTGGTAGATTAATATGTATGTCTAACTAAAAAAGCATGGCGTGTTTGCGGAGCTTGGCATGGATTCAGATTTTCTGCCTAGTTACTAAGTTGACAAAACATAAGTGATGTAAAAGTAATATGCATTTTTTATGAGATTGCATGTAACTGGTACTCAAAAAAAAATACAATGTGTGGATTGTAATGATCTGTCATCAATCAATTATAAAAATCCTCTTCACCCCCCCCCTCAAAAAAACCTTAGCAGTCCTCACAACGATATATAAACACATCTTTAACTTAAGCTTCAACCAATTTCAAAGGAGGTATGAGAAATGCCAAAGAGGGTTGAAAGAAATAGGACCTACTACACTCATTTTTCTCAGAAGATAACCACAACCCTTCGGCCCTCAACAGTCACTGACAAAGATGCATAGTTGCTTCGGAACTATCACCTGGTGGTCAAGGAAAAAGCCAGACACTTCATTCTACTCCATCATCTGGTTTACAGTGTTTGGATTTGTAGCCACAGCTCCATCCTTTGCCAAAGACTCCATACTGCATGCTGTCATTCACACTGCCAGACTGCACTGTCTGCCAGGATTTATGGCTACCACGCTGCTCCCTCATTGCTAAGAGCAGATGGCTGGGCTGAGGGACAGCAGATTGCTTAAGGGCAGAGACAAGGGTGGGGAGGGAGAGTGTGAGAGCCGCAGGGAAAGGAGTCGTTCCGTAATGAGCCTGGGAAAGATGATTTCCGGGAATATCTCTTTTTCCCTTAAAGGTTTTGATCAGGTAAACTAAGATTTATGGGAAGCTTCAGGAAGTTTGGAAAACTCCTCAAATTAAATATAAAATCACTGGGAATACTCCTGGATTTGATTTTCTTTTCTGTGGAGATCAAACTCCTTAGATATCTTCATAGAGTCTTGAGCACCCCTACTTTAAAGTATGGGATGTCTCTCAGTATTGTTATATGAAATGGACAGATCTTTTGGAACATTATGAATTATTTCAATTGTTTACACTCACAGAATCATATACTGCTCAGGATAAACCTAAAGAACCAAGAAGAGGCAACAGCAAAATCTGAATCAGTGTTATCAAAAAAAAAACCAAACAGGATGGATTCATTACAACTAGGAAGCTGACTGGCAGCATCCAGACTGGGTGCACCAGGTGATGCAACCTCTGGACAACAAAGAGTAGAGAGGGGTGCTCCCCACTGTGGAGAAGAAAGAAGAAAGCAACTAATATGTGCCTCTACCACTTCGCCTTCCACCACCGCACAGGAAGCAGGGGGAGAAGGGTGATGAAATAAAAAGGGAATTCCAAAAAAAGATATGAGTCAGGTTTCAAGTAAAGTGAAGTGCCATCATACATCATATCATTACCAACATCTTACCTCCTGGGACCATAGTCCACCTTCACCATCCTCAGTGACGCTGGTGCACCCTCCTCCTTGCTGCCGTAGCACTCAAACCCCAATTCTAGCATGCTATACCTCAGGTCCTGCTAATCTCCTTATGCACTCATCCAAGTCCCTAAACTGTAAGCCCACTGAAGATATGGATTTAGTCATAATTTATTTTTTTAGCATGGTGCCTAATATATAAAAGATAAATGCAGTTAAACAAACTTGCAAAATAGAACATTTCGGGGAGGTTCACTGATAATGATGGGCCAGGATTAGAAGCACGACTGTACTTGGTATATTAGCACACAATCACCATTGCAGTCTCTGCATGTGCACTCACATTAGATTGGGCTTTAGATTCAGACAACATAACCCGCACACTTCAGCGAGGTAAGGAAAGAGCTACAAGATGATCAATTTATGGAAATAGTATAGCATCTGTTCTTGATCCTTCCTGAGCCCCATCCCTCTCTTTCTAGTCCCTGCCCTTCCCTTCTTCCTTCCCTCCTTCTGTCTGTTTTTTCTATTTCTCTTTGCTTTGCCTTTTATTTAAAATTTTATAGAATTTATATACAGTTCAGGAAATATCGTTCTGAAGGCTAAAGAATGGAATTGACTTATCTAATGCCATCTAACTCGTTGGTGACAGGACACAGGAGTACAGGCTGAATTCTCCTAAATTTAGGCTGCTACCGTGTTTAAATCTATATCTTGACACGCAATAAAATAAACATCAATGGTAGTGATAACACTAATACTGTCAAGCCTTTTGAAACATTCTAATTTGTGTCAGCTAATTGTACAAATCTCTGGTCTTGTACCTTCTCACAGGAGTTTAGAGGTTTTAACATTTCCAAGCATAGAATAAATCCAGGATAATAAAGCTGTTGCAGAAAAGCAAACACTGTGCTGAGGGGGTTAGGGAACAAGACTGAACACAGGAAGGGTGCGGCCGAAGACAATAGGTAATTGGTAAATCAGTATGACAAGGCTGGCGTTCCTCCCCATCTGTGTCGGTTGGCATGACTCCTCATACCGCCTCCCTACACTGTCTGAGAAGGTCTACAGCGCAATCAAAATTCTCCATCTCGTTCTGTACCTGTGGAAGCAAAACCTCTCCACGGTGCATCCCTGCAGGAAGAATTCCACCACTGGTGTTAGCAGCTGGGAAGAATGAAGGCATTGTTCATTCACTGCAGTTTCAATCATCCCAACAAGTAGGTACCAAAGTTGTAAACCAGGGGTGGTACCCCTTGCTGGGAGTCCTTGGAAACATGTTGAGTCTTTCTGGTTATCACAGTAACCCAGGCCTTCTATTGACCTTCAAGGATGAGGAACGCTTGAGGTCTTGCAATCCAGAGGAATCCTGCACACCAAAGGACTGGCAGACCTCAGGTGCCCAAAACAGCCTTCATTTTCATAATCACTACAACCTTCTAAACTTCTATGCCCTCTAACAACTCAGACATTAAAGGAAAACCCAGAACCCTGTGTCGACCTTCAAGTATTATTGAGATCTCAGGGCTTCCCTGTTGCTTGAATGGAAATTAAGAATTCTTGGGAGATGCAAAGTATATTTAAAAATGTCAGCAGAGAGCTGTTTTTGGTGTGTGCCAGGGTATTGAGTGGTTGAGTGAAGAAGGTCTAGATAAATACAATCAAAAGACTCTTAAAAGCACACTCCCTCTTATTAGAAGATAGATAAATAAAGGTATCATTCCTAAAACAAAGTAGGAGAGTGTAACCAGGACATACATAGATAAGCAGCACACGATGGACTGGTCAACATGCCTAAGTAAAGAGCACAAAGCAACACTACATTGCCCAGGACACACTCATGTGACTACCATATCCTGTTTCCAGACCCAGCCCACCAGACTTACCCTTCCACCATGGTTTCCAAATTCATTTTTAGAGAAGAAAATAGGTTTTCAAATTCAATTCAGAAAAACATTTATTAGGTGATCATTCTTTCATGGATTACTTTATGGGATACACAATAATGAATTATTCATCCATCAAATATTTAGTAAACATTTACCCCTTGCTGGAGCCTATGCAATAGACATAGGGGATGTAAAAATGAGTAAAGCTGGCAAATAAACTATCCTCAAACAATTCATACTTAGCAGAAAAACAATGGGTAAGATTTCTAGGGATGGCTTATAAAGTCTTTGGCTGAGTTTTGAAAATGCAATGAACTAGATTTAGAATAGCGGAAAAGTAAAACAATATGTTCCATGTACAAGAAACAGTAAGTTAATGGCATACTTTGGGACTCTGCCTCATTATCTAGCCTCTGTGGCTCCATTCATAATTCCTGTATTTCCAAAAAACTTTACATTCAACAGCTTTAGGCTTCTAAGCAGCTACTTCTCTTTATGCTGTACCACACAGTCCAGGCACATTGTCTTGAATCATTTCATATCTATAGTACATATCAATCACTTGTTTCCCGAGACACATAGTGAGCCTCTGTGTTTATCAACAGCACTAGACCTTCATTTTGTACCTCCCAGAGAGATGGGCAAAGAAGTGCGCATATAGCTTGATCAGACACATACTATCTGATGGCTTGTTTGTCTGAATAGACACAAAAGGAGAAATTGGCCATGAAGACAAGGATCAGTAAGTTGTCAATAAAAACTGCTAGAGTACCTGCATTTGAGAGTTACCATGCAGACCCTATGATGTTTCAGCGGTCAGCAAAGCACCTTGAACAAAATAGGAACTAAATAGTTTTTATAAATCTTAATTGATATGAGACTTGTTATTTCTGTAGTAATTTCCAGGAAGCTGGACTGCTTCTGGGAAGTATGTCATTTGCAGGGAGAGATCTGTAATTTTCTGCTCAAAATTTGGTTCCCAATAATGGAGGTCACAGGACCTCCATTATCTTGCCTTAAATTGACCCCTTTTAGTGCCATGACACAGGATTAATCAGGTTGCCCTTTTACAAAACCACCATGATTTGGGGAGAGAATGTGCATTGTTGTGACTTTAGTGTGTGAAGGCAGCTGACATTGTCTACGCCACCGTCCCCAATCTCACTTCCAGTTCAAGCCAGGATATGACTGTCTTCATCCACCAGTCACATATTTTTAGCTACTTCCTCTCATGATTTTTTACACTCCCAATTCCTATTTTTTTAATCCCAAGTCCAATTAAGATTTTTTTAACTAGGTGTCATATTTTTTTTTTCTCAGTGTAACCACAGTGCCCATTCTAGAAGCAGGCACATATTAGGCACTTACTAATAAATATTTTTCAAACAAATAAGTGACATGCTGTTTTACAAAACTTCCATTTTAAGATTCTAGTCCTTATTCTCTCCTGATTCAGTCTCTGTGCTTTAGTAATGTGGATTTGTAATTTTCTCTAAGGCTTTTTTACACAACGGCACCAACCTTAGAATAATCGGTCTTGGATCTAGTAATATTTTCCATTTTGAATTCTGCTCACTGGCTGCAGAGCTAACCCTACACATGCTTTCACTGACACACTATCAGCAAGGTGGGAGGTTCATAATACATAGAACCTTTAACCAGAGTTTGAAAAAATAGGAAAAGGACACTCCTTAGTTGGTTCTACATGTAGTGTGTGTGTGTGTGTGTGTGTGTGTGTGTGTGTGTGCGCGCGCGTGTGTGTCTGTTGGGGAGGACACAGAGCATATCTGAATTAATAAAGTTCAGGTCTTCCTTCTTGTCTGTCGGTTGCAGTCTGTTCAGGGCACTGGAGAGATGATAGGTAAAGAAACCAATGCTCTTGGGTTAGGATCTTTGAAGGCGTAAGAGCAAAATTGTTCTTCCCAGAGATCGGAGTGCGTCCTTCTAACCTACCCTTGCTCTGACCACGGTTCTGTTGGCAGCTGGTTCAGGGGAGAAGCCAGGAGCACTAGAGAGATAAAGCAGCGATTGTGTCAGCCTGCAATTCATCCGAGGTGCTGATATGTGAGCACACATACATTTAAATATTTGAAAAGCATCTTTTAAAATGAATATCAAAATGACAAATAATCCAAGTCAGAGCAAAATGCCCTAATGTTTCCCTATCTCCCTGTTCTCATTATGGGGATAAATCCCAAATGAATTGCTAGACTGCAGAGGGGGTGGGGAAAATACTTGCAATCATAACCACGATGGCAAGAGAAATGTCTGCAGGAGCCTTCCTTCCTGGAAGAGCAGGGCCACCCATCTTGTTTGCTGCCAGCAAAGCTAAGAGCAAGAGACTCCGCTGGCCTCAGGGAGGAGCCCGGAGTCAGGAGGTAGGAGAACTGGGTGGGGTGGTGAGAGGCTTCTTTACTTTGGTTTTTTTCTACAGATAGCTTGCACTTCAAGGGATTGGAAGTTTGATTTGGACTAGCGTTCTGTTTCTCACAGCCATATCCAGCCCACTTATGTATGTACAACTACATGGGAATTTCAGGAAAATAAGCTCTCCAGGGAGACTCCAGCTCCACTGCCAGAGAAGAGTACAGAAGCTGGCCAGCCAGAAGAAATGCCAATTCTAATGAATCTTTCCCGGGTTATGACCAGAATCGCAAAACACAGAAAACTGCAAAAACGAAGAAAGAGGAGCAGTCGGGCCCTGGGGATTCCTGGGACCAGGCCATGAGGAGGGACGGTGGTGGATTGAGACCACGGAGAATTAAGTCACCAGCTTCTTCCTGAGACCTATCGAGTGCAGGGGTGTCGGACAGGGATATTTTACAACCTGTCCCAGCGGCATGAACTTCCTGCTCGCTCTTTCTCCAGGGTTTGTCTTGGGGCTGAAACCAGGGTAGCCCAGCGCCAGGCAGGGCCTTGTGACCCAGCTGCAATGTTATTTTAAAAGCCAGTTTGAGTGTTGCCTCTGAAAAGCTCTGTGAGAAACACAGATGAAATGAATGCCGTCACTCTGAGTACAGCATCTGCATAAATCACTGTCCAGTGCATTCATTCCTAGTGACAGATTAATTCCTTTCTCAGGTTTTGCTTAAGAGTGTACTGTGGAATACTAATACTGTTCCCCAGAGACAGAGAGAGACAGAGGGATGGAGAAGAAGGCAGGAAGGAGAAAGGAGAGGGAGAGGAGAGGAGAAAGGAGAGGAGAGGGATATGGGAGAGGAGGGGGAAGGGAAAGGGCAGGGCAAGGGGGGAGACAGAGACAGAGACAGATTCAGATGTCCCTCTCAGCACACCCAAAACTACCATGAGAGTGTGTTAAGTGAGGAGGGTTTCCAACTTGCCCCAGTAGAGGAGGAAGCCGCAGGCTGACACTGTCCTGTAAGGGTTGTGAGGAAGATCTCGGGGTGTCCTTGCATGCTGAGAAGCTACAGGATGTGTTATGAGGCAGACAGCAGTTCTGGAGCGCTGCGTTAGTCCATTCTCGGCCTCTCCCTTCGGTGAGGGAGGAGTCCTGTCCATAGAGGGGAAACAGAGCATACGATTTGATGCCACTCAATTTTAAAGACATAAAGGAAAATATTCCCCAGAAGGATTCCCTTGAAAACAGCTCAGATTCAAGCCAAGTTCACGGAAATGTAAGACAGGAAGGGAGGCAGGTGGGGAGGGGAGCGTTTACCACCATGACTGGCTCCTCCCTGGCACGTCTCTGAGCCCGCACCTGAAAAATGACTGTGATGGTATTTGCAGTTTATCAAGTCTTCTGGCAGCGGTGTCAGGCATCGAGAACTCACTTGTCACTCCAACATTCCCTGGCATTTGCTAACCACGATGAGGAATAGAGGGCGAAAGGATTACAGAATTAAGCGGCACTGTTACAGCAGCTGGTGAGGGGCTGAGATTTAGCTGTCACTTTGAAGAAAACTCCATTTCATTTCATGATTAGGAGAGAGTGAAAGCCAAAATAGGTGGGCCGGGCCGGGCCAGCCTTGCCTGGGTGCTCGGGGAATCATCGAAGTCCTCACAGCGCATGGAGGATTTGGGGCTTTCGTCTTGCACCAACATCTCATTTCCACTCTGATGCCAAGAGAAAGCCACCACACCCCACTAAGGTCCACTTTCGCAGCTTTGCGACACTGTGACACGGGGCTCTGCCGCTATCAGAGCGATTCTCCAGAACTTCTGACAAGACCGTGCCTGGGCGCGGCCTTTCCCTACCTGCAGGGCCGCTTGGAGGCTGGTGCGCCTGACAGACAGTTACTGGTGCGTGCAGACCCAGCAAAGGGTCACCTCATAACCCCACGTGCTGCCCATCTCTAGGCGGTCTCAGGCCCCCCCGCCCCCTTCAGTTATGATCTCACTGTACCTAAGTTTCCTGGCACACTGGCTTTTGCACAGGATTGTAATTTCCTCCAGGGTCTGGACAAAGTTGTATCAGGTACTCAATATACTTGCCCAACAATCTCCTATGTGTCTTACACTGGGGATGGACACAGGATGAGTGGGATATGGCCATGGTACCCACACAAGGGCCTACCACACAGTAGGCATCCAATATGCATTTTTAGGAAATAAAGATAAAAGTTTTCTTAATGGGTGTCCCTCACTACCTGACTGACACACTCCCAGACACACTGGATTGCACTGCACGATCTTCAGAACAGAAGGCTTTACTTCTATGCATGTACAGATTTGTGAAAAAGGTTATATAAGCCCCAACTGAACACAATACGAATGGTTGTGAATCTTTCTATTCAACTAAGTTAGTTACAAGTGCCCCCCAAAAGCCTAGGAGTCAAAACGAGGGAATGTTTAGGGACTACCCGTAGCACTTTGCAGACAGAGTAGTCATTATAAACAGAAAGGATACTTCCTCCTTACTGTGTTCTCTCTCTCTCTTTTTTTTTTTTTTTTTTTTTTTTTTTT
>PVJO010012822.1:0-26778 GCA_004026905.1 Hystrix cristata | reverse complement strand
GGGTTGATAGTTTCTCTAACACAGTGCAGCTCGGTCCTGGCAACATAAATCTACTGTGCTTAGTGAATCTCTTCTCCCTTCCTGTCCATGTACTTATTACTTTATTTTCATTCTTGCAAAAGCAAGAGTTTGGTTTTGAACTTTTTTCTCATTTTCATCTTTTAGGAAAACCAAATATTGTAATAGTTGAAAGTGGTCAGAGATTTAGTCAAAAGATTAGTGTTTAGGTATGGCTTATGTAGCTAGAAATTGAATTCCATAATTCCATCATTTGGCATTTTCTCCATGAAAATCCCAAGTGAGAGATTTGTTGTTCAACACGAGGCTAATCAACATCTTAAGGCTTAAAAAAGGAACCACTGTATTTACCGTGTGCCTTGTAGTTAGGCAGAAAAACTGGCAAATTCTATATTGAAAATCATTTTATGCTGATGGTAAAAATGAAAATAAAACTTCATGTTCAGTTAATTAGCAACCTAACTCACTAGGCCATTCAACTTTCCAAACCACTTACATTCAGACACCAATCGATGCGCTCATTCGACCAACATTCCTTATCATTGTTCACTAAGAAGGGCTAGAACTATCTTGCAGTTTCTCTTCTCAGACTACTCACAAACCAGTAAGAAAGCGTCATAGAGCTGGGTGAGGGCTTGCATATTTGGGCGGCTGAGACAGGAGGATCTCTTTGATTTCCAGGCCACCCTGGCCTAAACAGTGAGTTCAAAGCCAGCCTGAAGGGCTTGGGGATTTAGATCAAGTGGAGAGCTTGCCTAGCAAGCACAAGGCCCTGAGTTCGATCCCTGGCATGGGAAAAAAAAAAAAAAACAGCCTGAACTATATAGCAAAACTTTGTCTCAACAAACCCCCATAAAAAGAAAGCACTACAGTACATGAGGTCAAGGTGTAACAGTGACATAAGTAAATTGTGTGTAAAATTCAGTGCTGTGAACTGGATGTTAGTGTGTTCTTCAATTCATATACAGAAGCCTAAATTTTCAGTGTGATGGGGTTTGGAGTTGGGAACTTTGGGAGGTCCTTGGGTCATGAGGTTGAGTTTTCAGGAACGGGATTAGGGCTCTCATTAGAAGAGCTACACAAGAGATTGACAAAACAAAACTAGACAAACAAAAACTAGACAGCCATTTGCAAACCAGGAAGGGAATCTTTACCAGGCACCAAATTTGCTGCTGCCTAGACCTTGGACTTCCCAACTTTCAGAGCTATGGGAAATAAATGTGTTTTGGTTAAGCCACCTAGTCCATGGCGACCTTCGCAGCGGCTGGAAGGCACACAACATTCAGTCATAGTGTAAAAGACCCAGAGTATCCAGAGTGAGAGAATTTCAAAGCATTCTACCAAAGTAGTATTTCAGTTGAACTTTAAAAGATGAAAAGGAACTTCTTACATGACTAAGAGAGAGTAGCAGCCCTTCTAATTAATCCTCCTCCATGAAAAGATCTCTAGAAAGTAGAAGTATATAATACACAATTATTATTTAATCACAGATTGCTTTTATTGGTCTCTAATTGAGTCAAGTATTTTGTTTTTACAATACTTGTAAAACTAGTATTACAACAAAGTTGCTTTTGTTAAAGGAGTAATTTTGAAGGGCATGCTTGCTAAGCCACATTCGTAATTGAATGTCAATCTTAGTTGCTTGGTAGCTATAATTTAAATATTAAATATATATTTTTATTAGATATAATCGTTTTAAAAGGATGCACATGTTACTGTGTGCCGAGCTGTGCCAGTGAATTACCCTGTTTCACCCCACAAGAAGATCTGCTGTCTTAACCATCTCAGGTAAACGTCACATGAAGCCTACCTGGAGTAGGGTGTAGTGACTAGTACCTGTCTCCAAAGATGATTCCACACTTTGCTGCTTCAGATCAAGTTGCAGTGATATCAAGCTCTCTAAAACCTTTTAAGTACATGGTCAGCTTCAGAAACATACAAAATTACATATTCGATCTGACATTAGGCAGACACTGGAAACGGTATATGTGCAAAACAAAAATGAGCATCAATAATGCTGAGGTGAACCTCCCAGATGCAAACCAGGGCTCAAAAAATATCACCATGAACATCCCAATTTCAGTTGATAATGTAGGGTCCAACACGCCATAATACCAGCCTTTGTACCCTTAGGAACATAACAAGGTCACCGAAAGGGTGGAAATACAAAAGTCAAACTGTGAGTTTTCACATTCTCCACAGAAAGGGGCCCCCTTTAAATTCGCTGGGCTTTGTAAAAATGGGTCACTTTGGACATGTCCAGGTTCTGGCTGTGTGCCGTGTGTGTCTCCCCACGAGTATTTGTGAAGGCCAAAGCACAGTCCCCCTTCTCCCTGCTTCCCTTTTACACCCTTCCCCTCTCTATATCCCTCTCCTTTTCTTCAAAGACTCTCTGATATTGACTTTCCCTGTGCAAATGACCAATCTTTCTTTTGTGGGTCCATAAATTATGAGTCCATGAAGTTCTCCATTGACATTATAAACATTTATAACCCCCCCAGCTATTTAGCACAGAGAAATACAAGGTGGGAGGAACTTTTTCTGATAAAATTCACAGTCTGACTTAGAGACCTTTGCTTATTCACACTTAAAAACCCAATCTCTGAAGGAAATCTGCTCTTCAGTATCTAAATCAAGAACTAATAGAGGCAGACGTCTTCTTTGACACCCTCGGGAGTGGCAGAAGACCGGTTACAGTTCTGTGACTGATGACGACCCAGGAGAGTAACACACATGACACAAAATGGAATGATAAGTACAACTCCTGTCATGAAAAGTGTTGGGCATTTTCTGAAGTAGAAGTGTTCTGAAGGTCTCTTCAATACTACTCTTGCGTCTGAGATGGACCGATCTTTCAATAAGGAGAAAGAAGTAAGCGTAGAGAAGCCGACATTTTGGCAAGTATTATTTATTTTCCCCACAGGTTCCAGGCCCTCCCCTCCCACCCACCTGAACCCACAGACTTGTTTCATATAGCTGTCCCCCGCTCCTTGTGCAAAGATACATGAAATTGGTGTCATATTTTTATATAGTAAATTACCAACAATTCTAATAATAGCTACCTAAAAGTGTCATGTATTTTTTCATTCAATTAGTAAGTATTTATTAAGTACGACCTATCTACTAAAGAAAAAAAGAAATGATCAATGTCTTAAATGATCTGTTTTGAAGATTACATAATATATACATGTATCAAGATTCCACAAGTTACCACATAAATATGTACAATTTTTATGTTGGTACATATTGGTTCGAATAAATTTAAATTTAAAAATTACTTTATAGGGGCTGGGGATTTAGCCCAGTGATTAGAGTGCTTGGCTTGCAAGCACAAGGACCTGAGTTCGATCCCCGGCACCACAAAAATAAATAAATAAATAAATAAAATAAAAATTACTTTATATACCAAAATAAAAAGAATAAACTAGGTAATATAATGTTCCTTGCTTTGAGGGCATTTCGAATCTACTTATAATTTTCACTCACAAAATTGTATCGCTAATTCTTCTTAATCCACAAGCAATTCTAGGAAGTAAAAACGTGCAGCTAACTGGAAAAAGTATGAAAAGTTGAGTGCATGTGCTTTTGAATGCCTGCCTCAAGGAAACTTGACAATGACAACATTTTCTTAAAATTTCCAAAGATCTCTACCCATGACTACCGTGGGTAGGATCATCCAAGTAACAGAGACTGGCCTAGCATTAAGATAAAGAGTCCATTAGTGAAGCCCCAAGAAAACTGGTGTTTTCTCCACACACAAAGTCAATGCATATGCTATTTTGGGGTTAAGTTCGTTCTCTGAAGTTACATTAACAGCTGGCTTCTGTACAATCAATGAAAACATATTGGCAGATGTAAATTAACTGAGGATAAACTGAAGGGCTAGAAAAAAAATGGCAAGACGAGGACTTGATAAAGTGACTGGATGAAAGAAGCACGCAGCTATCCATTCTAAGACGTAAAGGTAGGACTGATAGAGCCCTAGCACATCTGGGCCACTTGTCCTTGGCTGTATCTTCAAGTGTCTGCATCCTGATGTAGCTGCTGGATGCTATGCATGTCGGCTCTTTGGTCATCAGACGGCTTTAAATTACAGCTTGTGAAACCACAATATTAAAGCTCAAATTACAGAATTAACAGTGAATCTTCCTGCTTCATAAAATGGGTGATAATGCAAAGTGGAAGCTCTTTAGTGGTTCCTACAGACCAGCTCTCCACAAATGCTAGAGCTGGCTGTCTTTCTGTCGGAAGCAAGAATGCCAATTTGTTTCCAGTCAAGGTCACATTGTGGTTACACTCAAAGTATCGCTTTGAATCCAAAGGGTCATACTTTCCCCATTAAGGTGGTGAAAAGTAATTGGGTCTACCCACTGCAGTGTTTATATTTTTTTTCAACTTGCCTGTAAATCACATAAAGAAAGAGAATGTGCTTTCTGTCTCCTTGGTGTCTAGAAAAAAAAAAAATCTTCCCAACAGCATTTTTTAATCCATTTATTTACTTATATTAAGCATTCATTAAATCATTAAAAATCTATCGTGAGTGATAGGTGACAGTATAAACTTTTCAGACCTGGGACAATAACTTATCTAACTTTACATACCATGGTAGCATCAAAGAATGTCATGCAAAAGGGAGTCGATTAATACTTTTTGGTTTGTAGGCCAATTTCAGTTCACTGACCCACCAAACTCCCAGCACAATTACAGAGCCCAATTATTAAGCAAAACTGATTCTAACTGAGTTCCAGGCAAGAAAAACTATATTTGGAATTGTAGATCAAAGAACTATTGAGAAGGTAGAGCCCTAGATACATTTTGACATTAGGAAATGGAAAAAGAGAAGGAAGAGCCTTCTATCACCAGATATGTATCCTTACGTGCACAGTATACAGAAAAGACTCAATGCTGAAATTAAGTAACACGACTTGCTATCAATGTTGAGCCAGAATGATCACAATAAGTAACTTTTCTAAGACTCAGTTTTCTCATTTGTAAAGTGGAAAGCATAGTACTGATAGTGACAGTAGACCATTTCTACATAAGCAAAGGTAAGATTTTTGAAGTATGTGTTCAAGTTTGTATTTCACTTCTCTAGTCGTCTTATGGCGTCTCAACATATTCAGGTTGCTATAAGTCAATCTCCAGTAGAAGAGGAATTTTCATATTTAACCAGTCATGGATATTTAGACTATGAGGGACTTCGAGGATCTCTGGACACAAGATTTAATTTTCTCTCTTGTTCCCATTATTGCTTTTCTATCTTTCATTATTCTTTTTATATTCTCCCTATTATTTTCACTTTTAGCTAATTTGTTTCCATCATAACGTTTAATAAATATAAGTTAAAATCTCTACATGATGCTGGTTTACAAATAAAAATAAAGGCCCTTTTTGGAGTATTTTAAACATCAAAACAAGGTGTAACAAAGCTACAGTTTTGAATGACCACCCTCAGTGTGATTACAAATCATCCTTGCTTTCCATTCTCCTGTGAAATAAGACCAAGTCTAAATCTGTAGGACAATGATGGCCCAGTTCAGTCTGTCAGTCAACTATTTATGACAACAATCAAATGCTTTGATGCTTTTAGAAACAGAATTCCCAGATATTTTAGTATCTCATCGCTTTTTTTTTTTCTTTTGTGCTGGGGATCAAGCTCAGGGGCTTGTGGTGGCAAGGCAAGCGCTCTAACCACTGAGCTAAATCCCCAGCTGGTATGGCATCACTTTAGAGAGACTCTTTGCTCTACAGGGTTGCTAAAGCAACAAAGAGAACGTAGAATCTGGAACTGAAAAATACTAAGTTTAAATTCCAGTTCCGCCACTTGCCGGGTGCATGAATTTCAGCAAGTATCAAAGCTAAACTTTTAACATCATCATCCCTAGCTGCCTAAGATTGTACCTAATCAGCTTTCCTTGTTTTATTCAGCAACAACATGACTACTGTGAGCCAGGTTAAAGCAGCAGACAAGGGTGCCTGTCCTTACTGCAGGAAGAAGACATTAAACAATTTCAGAAATACATATGTGAAGACAAACAATAAGACTGATAAAGAATTGGGCTGGGGACTTGGCTCAGTGGTTAGAGTGCTTGCCTAGCTAGCGCAAGGTCTAGAGTTCAATCCCCTCCCTGGCACTGGAAAAAAAAAGAAAAATTAACAAAGGATTTATGGTTGGCTAGAGAGAGAGTGTGGATGAAGGACTCATGGCAGACTGTTATTTTGGTATCATTTAAGATCAAACACTAGAGACATGGAATAATGAGAGTTAGGGTGAGAAGGGACTTCCATGCAAAGGAACAGAAGGTGCAAGGGCTGTGTGGTAGGGAAGTGCTTTTAGTTTGAAATGAAAGAACATCCAGGGATTTACTCAGGTATGATGAGGGGAGTAACAGGAGCTGAATCAGAGTACTGATGTGATTTCACAAGAGCTTTTGGTCTGCACTAAGGAGTCTGCTTTTGAAATAAGTGTATTGGGAAGCCATTTAAGGATTTAAAGCAGATGTGATCAGAGGTGTACAGATGGGTTAAAAGCAGATGTGATTCTCAATGAAATATGAATTGTCATCTCTTATAGTTCAGTTTTCTGTATATTTTCCTACAAGTCTTCTCTACCTCCCTCTCTCTTCTCATCTCTTGAACTTTCCAAATTTTATACTCAAAAAACTGAGGAAATTAGAAAAGGAAGAGTGTCTCTGCATGTGTGTGTGCGCACATGTGTGTGTGTGTAAAATTGAAAATGTAATTTGGACTTCTGTAACTCATTTAGCATCCTTCAAGCAATGATTTAGTACTTATAAAATTACAAAATAAAAATGCACAAAGGTTTTCCTTAATGAAAGTCTGTACATTATACATCTCAATAAATATTAGTTAATTATTGTGACAGAAATTAAAGATTTAGTCCTAAGGATCACAGAAAGGAGGTCTGACATTTGGTAGATGCTCGAAAGAAATCTGGTGAATCATCACTTCCAGGCAATAGACAAAATGGCATCATGTTTAGTTAGGGAGTCAAATAGTTCTTAAAGATAAAATTGGTATGTCTTGTGGTTAACAAGACACTTCTTAGTTTCATACTGTTTGGCCAACTTAAAGAACTTCAGACACAATAGATAAATTTGACTTAAACATTGTGCTCATCAGTCCCTTGAACCCTACACAGTCCTGCAGCTCCAAAAAATTACGTTCCCTTCTTTCCCCACAAAGGGCTCACAGTTATATGTAGTATGCCCCTCAGCATGGGATGCCGGGGTTCATCCGCAGATCTGAATGCACAAGAGCCTTTCTTTCTTTCTTTCTTTCTTTCTTTCTTTCTTTCTTTATTTATTTATTTATTTATTTTTTTGTGGTGCTGGTGATCGAACTCAGGCCCTTGTGCTTACAAGGCAAGCACTCTAATCACTGAGCTAAATCCCCAGCCCCAAGAGCCTTTCTTTAGAAGGGAACTTTAGGGTTGTGTGGAACCTATATTATCATGTCTGGAGAAGGCTGTTCCAAAATTGCTTAGGCAACTCCGTTAGGCTTCAAAACCTTTCTGAGTTACCCAATTTTGATCCTGATCTAGGTGTAATGAATGAATCCCTTAACGTACACTTCCTATACAATAGCTCTCTAAAACTCTCTGTACAAAAGCACAACTCGCTCCTACACAATAGTCCTTTATTTTAGGAAGAACTTGCTTTTGGAAAACAAGTCACTAGCATGCTCCATGCTATTTTCCTCCCACTCGTTGCTGCATGACTAAGCAGCGGACACCTTGCCGTCCTATCCAGTGGCACACCTCCCTCCACTTCCCTGAAACTCTGCCTGGATCTTTTAGATTGCTAGTTAAAACAGCCAGATGAAGATAAGAGAGATGCTCTTGTTTTGTAAGTTTGCCAAGAAAACAGCGCCTTATGGGATTTTAATGGGAATGCTGGAAATAACTCCGAGTGAGAAAATGTCCTATTAGGTATGATGGTATGAAGACGTTTTACAGTTTCCTCAGACAACATGCCTGCATGTGGTCGCCCTGTTAAGAGTGCATGGTGGAAATGGCCCTGAAAAGAGTCACCGGGTGCCTGTTAGCAGGTGTGCGCCCCCTCGGGGTTCTGGGCTCGGCCAACAGGAGTCCCTAAGGAACCCCATGTGCACACGGCCTGTGATTCTGATTCGGAAGTTACAGAAGCATGAGATATGTGTGTGTTGATAAAGACAACAAGGAGGAAGCAAACTTATAAGTAGATAGATTTGACATCAAATTCATATTTGAACAGTGTCTAAAATGCCCACTGGGTCATTCTGCAATGTCTGGATTTCTGGTGTCAAACCCACATTAATTTGGAAAAAACATATCAGACCAGAGGATTGCAGTTTGGGTAACCTGAACTATTTTACAACAGAACACTTTGTACCACTCATTTAATCAATGATGCAGAAATGATTTGTTAAAGAAGCTGAAGAGAAACGCATCTTCAAATCAAATCATTCAGTGACCTCAAGCAAGTACAGCCTTGAAAAACAACAAAAAAAAAATTTCCAAAATGAATGATATTAAATTTAAGTTTTAAATGAGGCTAGAAATATGTGACTGGGACAATTCTATAGAATAAAGAAAGACTCCAAAATTCATTGAGTATAATCATATTTATTCTGAAGTTATAAATACCTCAGTTTCATCATCTGTGAAATTGGAATAATGTTACCTTCGGGGGACATACTTGAAGATTAGCTACTTAATGTTTACTGCATTGTTTTTTATAATAAGTTCTTTGGAGACTGAAATAAGTACGTAGTGAATACAAAATGAGGCGAAAATTCAATAGAAACAAAACCTTCGCATGTGTAGAATATGTGCACATAAAGAACAAACTACATGGAGGCCAGTGAGAAAATATTTTCTTAAATGGAAAAAAGAAACAAAGCCCTGGAAAGTATACCATGAGTCATCACTAATAGATGAAAATATTCTACATAACATACTGCCCATCGCCAAACATCTGATTTACATCAGCCAGGTGTATTTGGACTGTCTTTAATGTGTATTTATATTTTTAAATATCAAGAAGATGATAGTTTGAAAAAGAGAGCATTTCCAATTGACTGAGCTTTAGAAATCTTTATCAAGGAAGCATCTAGTCTTGTCTTTAGTTTGAAAAAAATATGTTGTTTTCTTCTCAATAGTTATTTTTCTAATATGTCTCATGAGTGTGTAATGCTACGCTGTCTGGAGTGGATGGCCCTGGGAATCAGGAGAGTCGACCTGCCTGTCTTAATTTCTTCCATTTCAATACCCATGTATATTTGGTGATATTACACGCTAGTAGCTGGGAAATTCAATTCTCTCTGGCACGAAAATTCAGAAGAAAGAAAATCTCAGGCACCTCCAAAAACAGAGGGTATTTTCAAAATTTATTATTAACTGAGAGTACTGCCAGTTATTTTGAACACTTAATTTGGTACCTGGTACAATGCACGATGTGTTATTGGCAGTGAGCCACTTGATGCTCTCAACCACTGATCCCTTGAACATCCCAGACACTAACAAATGGTTAAAAGTTTTCATTCAGAGCCACCAAAAGAATATGAAAATGGAGTGCTCCAAATAGCATCAATCGGTATTATTTCTAGAAGTTTAGAGTTGATTCCTGAATGTCATTGGTGGAAACAGAAGCTTTGACAATGCTTTTAACTGTAATTTTGGGTATTTAACTGTATTTAACAGCATTTCCTAAAAATTTTCAGAGTAAAATATGAAGTTGTACAGGGCTGGAGTGAAAGGACCTAGGTTATTTCAATCTTAGTATTAGTTCTAGAATTCTGGAATTTTAGATGTATGCTTCATCGAATTGTTATTTTTTTGATAGATTGATTGGATTAGAGTTGGATCATCATACTAGCATGGTAACCACAATTTCAGAACAGTTAATCTACATGACAAACCACAGGCCTAAAAATCAAAATATTTGAACTTTTACATGAAAGTTGTTGCAGTTTTATTTTCCCCTGAAGCCTTTGTTTTGCTTTAAGAACTTCCTCATTTTCTAACTATTGGATCTTAATATTTCTTGAGTTTTTCATGTTGACTTGCTGAACTGTTGAATTGATTTAGTGGAGATGTGGTGTGAAGAAGCCCAAATACTTCTGTTTCCCATTCTGGAGCACCGGACATGACCTAGTTTCTCAAAATATTACAGTATTGTTGTCAGCTATGAAGTTAATTTAGTTCATCAATTTCTATGTACTCAATCCAGATTTGCCCTATAATGGTGCCATGTTCACTCACTGGATTCTAATACACTTTCTTCGGGGAGAAAGACAGAGAAAGAATGTCTTTTATCTACTAATACTGAAGACTGTCCATTAACGTAGTTAATTTTCCAGAAGGATACTTTATAAGCCAATGAAAAACAGGTATTATCAGAACTTGTTATTTGCCTATTCCATTCACAGGACACTGTGTTAGATTTGTGCCTTGCGCTTCTACGTGTTTGATCGGGAGGTTTTAGTGCAAGTTGTTTCCAGAATGTAAGACACCAAGTTCATTCTGAGTAAGATGAATAAGAAAAGATTTAAAAGCATAATACAGGTTTATAATTGTTAAGCAAGATGCCAATCTTGTTTCTTTTCAACCATTTCTGAAATAATACATAAAAGGAGCAGGATTGGGGACAGTTTATAAAATGTGACCAAAAATATCACTAAAATAGTTAATAAAAACTGCAGAGTAACTATACATGAAGTGTTTGATTATGGCTCTGTGGTAAAAGGGATCAAAAATGAAAACGCACATGCACACTTCATAACCTGCACGATGGTTCAAATATCACAATGACTATCGCTTCCAAAGCTGAATCATGGACGAAGAATAATTAATAGCCTCTTCAGAAAACTACTGTGCTCTAAAACAAGACTAACTCTACACTAGTTGAGAAATCTTACAAGTTTTTAAAAGCTAAGGTCATAATCTATTAATCTTGATATTCTCCACAACACTCAGAAAACAAATTTGATCAGAGCAAAATTCTCAATGAAAATATTGATTTGATAAATGACAGAATTAAATACAGTATAGCTATAAAGACTCTAACCTTCTGACTTAAATAAAAGTCAAGGTGAGAAAGAGAGGTTATGTTGAAGTCTATAAAATGTCACCATGGTAAAAACTTCTCAAGTTTCTTGTAGGAGAAATACAATAAAGGAAGGAGGATAGATACTAAAGTGCTGAAAAGTAACAGAAAGAACACAGAACAATTTAAATTCATTTTAGTGGCTTCTCTGTTAAAAAAAGTGGTGTTTTGGGGAATTAAAAGAATAGAATAAACATGAGTCAGAGGGAAATGTATGGGTGGAAATGGGTGGAGAAATTGGGAAAAAAAAAAATATGTGCCGAAAATGATGCTGACTCTTCCCTGCTGAGATAAATTACAACCTTGGGGGCACTGATAAACTTAACAATTGAAGTAAATTAATTACTAAGAGTGCTTATAAAGAAATAATGGAAAACTACAATAATGGAAGAGCAAAGACAGGAAAGTCCTTGATATCTATAAGAGGAAATGTGAATTATATGAACTAAAATACGTTAATGCTCATTCTTGGAAACAATGCAAAGCTCATTAAGATAGGTCACGCTTTTCTCCTTTAAATTTTATTTGTGCTTTAAAAAGTGATCTTCTTCTAATGATAAAATAAAAGTAGTTTCACTGTGGAAAATAAAAAAAAAAACCACTGTAAAGTATATAACTGTTAGTGTTTTATCTATTTCACATATGGTATTTGCATATATATTCCCAATCATATCACATATAATTTTATATGCTATAACGAAGCATTATATCCTAAAGGCTTTACTTCAAGATAATACTTTCTAATTCATATCTGAAGGTTTTATGAAAATGTACAGAAATTACTTTTGAGTGTTTAAATCTACTTTTAAAACTAAGCATCTGTGATGTAAAAGGCACTAAGGTTCCATCTCAGATGTCTGGGATTCAACAAAAAATTAAAAAAAAGAGAGAAAAAAATATTTCAACTTTGTGGATGTGTTGCTGAGAAGAAGTACAGACAAGCCAGCAAGTAAATATAAGAGATCATTTCTCATAACGTCTATTACAATGAAATGTGATTTGACAAATATACCCCCGAGAATGCCTGACATGTGGCCTTTGAACTGAGACCTAAAAGAAGAAGTAAAGAATGTAAAAAGTAAAAATTAAAAAAAAAAAATCACAGCAGTTTCAGGCAAAAGGAACCTCAAATAGGAAAGTCTATCAAGCTGAGAGAACAAATGATGTTCTGCAGGGACAGAGGAGGGCAATGTGGCTGGAGTTTGTATGAGTGAAAACAAGCAGCATAATTCACATCAGCGGAGGAGGTCAGGACAAGGAGGGTTTATTTGTTTTATACCACAAACAAGCGAAATTCCTTGAAAGGTTTTTGAGCAAGTGAACAACCTTGTCTGGTTAACTTTTAAAAAATATCTTTCTGGTTTCTGCAGAGATAATTGATTAGAATGGGAACAAAAGAATTACAAAATCAAAATACTTAAGTGCTACAGTGAACGGACACATTGGATAGAAGTTAAAGTCAAGATCTACTTCTGTCCCGTAAACAAGGGTAAACAAATTAACCTCCCTGAGGTTTGTTTCCCTATTGTGTGAAACGGGAGTATAAAAGCTACACTTGGTAAAATCCACTTCTGTAGCTGTCTTATGTGCTATCTTATTACTCGAGCTGAAAATCTCAAATGACTAAATAAACATATGCTATCTTTTTCAGCTTACAAAATAAGAAACTAAAAGAGAAGATTTAAAGGTACAGATCAAACCTTTCAGATAATCACAGGATGATTTAAACTTGGTCACATGGTCTGTGATTGAACTGTTTTTGCATTCTGTTCTCATATACCTCCAGGATCCTCAGTGCAAATAAATAAAGTGTGGGTGATTTTCAAGACTGATGACTAAATATAAAAACAGGAGGGGAGAGGAGAATAGGGGATTAGACTTCAGGGTAATAAAAAATCCTTTAGTAAGCACAATCACATAAATAAATTATGTAGTTTAAATCCTTCTAAGTGAACTCCAAGGATTTACTCTATCTATTTCATTATCACTAAATATTGCCCTTTTTTGTACAGTTGGCATCTTGGGTAGAGTATAGACATAATTATTTTGCTATTGGAATTCTCCTCCAGCCTCAATTCAAATAAAATACTACCTATTGTTCATTTGGTTTGGTATGGGAAGTAGCAAGGGAACTATGTTAAGGAAAAGGGAAGAGGTTAAAGAAAGAAATACATTACTCTGTTAGTTTCCTGCAGGAACCAGAGGAAACAGGATCCACAGCACTGAGTCGAAGAAACAGCACAAGTCAGTGAACGCAAGTAAAATTGCATCACAGCTGGTTTGGGCAAGAAGTCATGGGAATAGCAGTTTGCCTTTAAATCTGGGTCTTCACTATTCTCAAGTCCTCTAAGGCTACCCCACAAACAAGAGCAACTTGGGCCACTGAGTTAGTGTCATTTGCTTCTCCAGCATCTTTCTAGGATGACTGTGAGAGCTTTACCAATATTGGCCGTATCTATTTGGGCCATAATGTCTAAAAAATGGTCCATATTACACAGTCTCAGTTTCACAGGCTATTCTTGAGCAAGCTTGAGGAAAGTCTCAAATACAAACATCTGACCATCAGGTAACAATCTAGTCCCAGGTGACCTGGCTTGTTCTTGGGGACCTTCTTTTGTGTCCTTGTAATATCACTTACCATGTTTAGTGATTTGTTGGTTTGACACATCTTGCCAGGTTAAATGTGTGAACTTCTTCGAATCCTTTTTTGTACAGTCAGAAAAAAATAAACAAACCAATTTGAAAGTTTACTCCAATGGTAGATTTAAGACGCTACTGAAAATATCTTTCCTGTTAGATGCAGTCTTGGAGATAATTATTACTAAGTTTCAGAACAGCTTTAGGGGCCTTCAAGAACACTGGACTAGTAGGATTGAAGCTTTTATATTAGAATAGCCATGAAAATGAGAGAAAGATGTCATGACCTTCATCAGTCTTTACTAATATAACCCCGAGAAGTTCCATTCTAACAGGGGGCTGCTACAGTGCACCACCAAAAGGCCTGGTTATATTTGCTATGAGCTTCTCTTAAGGGTGTCCCCACATTTGTACCCCAGCTCTATTTAGATCTTTGATCCACTTTGATTTTAGCACAGAAACATAAGTGTGCTTATGTGTCTCTAGGTATGTACATGTACACATTCAATTTCTCACTTCCCAAGTTAGGGTTTTCAGATCTATCTTTACTTTTTTAATTTAATTTTATTTTAATGATACATTTTAGATGTACATAGTGATAACATTCATCATAGGGGATTTGTTCCTGTACACGACATATCTTGTTGCTCCTTTTTTACCCATTCCCCTCTCCTCACTCCTTTCTCCCTCCCTATTTTCAAAAGCTTTGTTTCCATCTTTTCCTTTTATTTCTTATTTCTCTTGTCCTCTATTCCTTTCCCCCTCCCTTGTTCCCTTTGCCATTTGGACATTTTCTTCCCTTTCCCAATATAATACATTTTAGTCTTTGTTTGCATAAAAACAGACCCCAAGACCAATGGAATAGATTAGAAGATGAAGAAACAGGTCCAAATACTCTCAGTCACCTTATCTTTGACAAAGGGGCCAAACAACCTCACTAGAAGAAAGATAGTCTCTTTAATAAATGGTGCTGGAAAAACTGGCTTTCCACATGCTGAAGGTTAAAACTAGACCTGTGTCTTTCCCCATGTACTCACTGCGCTAAAATCAAAGTGGATCAAAGATCTAAATATTAAAACAGGAACACTAAATCTTTTGGAAGATAGAATAGATAGAATTTTTGAAGACATAGGTTCAGGCAAGGACTTTATGAACAAATCCCCAGTTGCCCAGGAAATACCACAAAGAATAAACAACTGGGACCTGATCTTATTAAAAAGCTTTTGTGCAGCAAAAGAAACTACCAACAGAGCGAAGAGACAACCCACAGAGTGGGAAAAAAATTTTGCCAGCTATTCCTCTGACAAAGGACTAACATCTCAAATATATAAAGAACTCAAAAAAATCAGATCCCCCACATTTAAAGACCCAATCCAAAAGTGGGCAAGTGAAATGAATCAGATCTATCTTTTAAGGTAAGAGATTATAATTATTTAAAGAGGATAACACCTAGAAATTGTACTATTTTGTGCTCGTGGCGCAAGAACTAATAATGTATCTGTTTTTTCTGCTAGCCCAATTGGACACTTGTCTGCTATAATCTAAATAAACAAACTGACTGGAAAGGGGTTATTACATCCTTATCTCTTAAAATGGAAAAAAAAAGTATACAGTGAATCTGTTTTCAGATTTTGTAACACATATACCTTAAATGATTTAAGTATAAAGAGAAAAGTGAAGTCTGTTCAGTGAAAAACAGACTAGAGGTCATAGGTGCTGAGTTTATTCAGTTGCTTATAAAAATGGGTGCACTATTAGAAGATTTAAGTGAAAACCACACGGAATGGGATTCCATTGTATTATGGCTTGAGGAGACCCACATGCCCCTCCATACACACGGAAAGGAGCTCTGCGTGCTGTGCTCTAAATGCTGGAACCGAGGGTGGCCTGGCCCTCCTGGAAGTTGAGAGTCAGCCTTAGAATTTGCCTTGGCTCAAATCCCAGCAACTTGGTTCCTTGGAAACTAAGGGCAATATATGCTGTGCCCAGACAGTCACAGGAACACACCAAAGCTTGCTCACAGGCAGCAAGGCCGCACAACCTGAAGTGCCAAGGGTAAGGTTTCGTTGTTCCCAATGAAATTAGTATCTGCTTTATCAAAAAAGGAAATACATTAAGAGTGTGCTATTGAAAAGCAGCCGTGTGATGTGCTTGAGCGAGCATAAGATGCAGAGGCATGGTTAAGTTTAACCGTGATTACTGGTCCTAGCTAAGTTACACACTGTCACAGGGAAGGCAGCTTTCTACCTGCAAAACGGGAACGATGAAAATTAACATATTTCATGTATGTGTTTAATTCCAGGTACCTGCATTTAAGAGTCACAGAAGTGCACAGGAATGTCAAGCTCCTCTCCCTTCTAGACAATCTACCTTGGGAAGATCATGTTGGCTAGGAGCTTCCAGACGCTCCTGGAGCTTTCCCTGGGGCCATGTTCCCCCAGGCTATCCACAGACAGAAGGAGTACTGGAGTAAAGCTAGCTCTGCTCTGCGCAGGACTCGTCTGGCAGGCAGCTCTTTGCATGCAGTGTTTCTCAGAATGGCAGTCTGAAGCTCTACCGACCCAAATCTGCATCCGTCCTACATTCACAGGCATCACATTTGCGTTGCAGTTGAAACCTTCTTTTACATTCTGTGCTCCCCCTTCTCTACCCTTCACCTGTGCTTATCCCAGTAAATCTCTTGTACATTGAATTCCATCTAGGTGTCTACTTCTTGAGACCCAAATTGAAACACATGATAAGGGGTTGACATGATCTCATTTCATGTGCAAAACAAGTGTAATGGTTGATCTTGACTGTCAACTTGATGGACTTGAAATATGCCTGGGAGATTAGGAAATCTCTTGTGGATCTCATGAGTCAGAAGAACATGACCTGGGGCACTACATCTGGTTCCTGGACTCTCATCTTCAGGGCTCCTCTCCTTTACTCTACTTCCTGGCTACCATGAGGTGAGCAGCTTTGCTATACCATGCCCTTCTCCCATAATGTTTCTACCTTAGAACAAGCTAGACACCCACTAAAACTTTCTAAACTATGAGCCAAAATAAACCTCGCTTCCTTTAAATTTTAGACATCAGGTATTTTGTTCCAGCCACAGAAAGCTGACCAATACAGAAATTCAGTTCTGGAGAAGTGGAATCATTGCTGTCATACCTAATCATGCAATTCAGAGGATCTTGGAATTGGTTTGCAAGTGAAGTATGACATATGGATTAGACAGGCTTTTGAATGCTATAAGCAGAAGTTAATGGACAATTCTGGCAGGAACTCAGAAGATCAGAAAGCTGCTAGGAATGTAGACGATAAAGACTATGCTCACAATGTTTCATACAGGAATGAGGACTTTGTTGGGCATTAGACTAGAAGACATTTGTGTTGCATTATTATAGACACCTAAGTAAGGTAGACATATTATAGGCAGTCAGACAGGGCTGGGCCCTCTTGTGTATACACAAGAGAATATGCTACAACTATGGCTGGAGGCGCATCCATTGGAGGTCAGGACTCAAGATAAGGCCAAGAGATAAACAATGAACTGAAGATCACACTCATCTGATCTGATAAAGTCTAGGTCACCCAGGTGGGCAACCAAGACCTCCAGATCCAGGTCACCCTGGAATGTCTTTATTCTTTCCATGTTCATTTGCTATGTGACCTTCTTCTCCATTGGATCAATGTTACCTAAGTGACTACAGTATTATTGGTTAATCATCATTTGACACACATTGTACCGGCCTCACGATTTTGCTCTATAAAATTTATCCTGAAAAGTGAGCTTGTTGGCAACCCACTCGGGTCCCCTCCTGTCTCCCAGGAGCTCTTTTTCTCTTTCTCAATGAATTTCCTACTCCTAACCTCCTTTGTTCCTTAGAATTCATTCTTTGATTTCGGGGAACACGAACTCAGCGTAACTGACATCTAGCAGGTTGGGAGTTATATTTTTTCCCCTAAATCAGCATGACAGCAAAGAAAGTCTACATTGTGTTCACCTTCTGAAACTTGGTAAGAGGTCGAAACTACAGGGGGAAGAATAATTTGATGAAGGAAGTATCAAGGAATCACAACATTCCATCTGTGTCATGGGTATTGGCTGCTTTGAACCAGGTTTAGAGTGAGAACTGGGAGCAAAACTGAGAGCAGAAGGATTTAAAAAACTTTGTTTAGTCAGAAAAAAAATACAGGCAAAGTTGGAGCCGAAGGTTACTGAAGAGACTAGCACCATTAAAATAAACCAAGTACTTTGTATCAGGACAAAAAGAAACACATCTTGAGAATCTGACCAATATAACAAGCCTGTAAAATTAGCCCCATAATCATAAAAACAAGTCATGAGAGAGATTAAGTTAAAAATAATACAGCTTATATTTCATGAAGTTGTGAAAATTTAATGAGCTAGTATCTGTGGATGGGCTTTACAATTGTTATTATTTTCAGGTGGAGAAACAACACAAAAAGAATATCCAAGCACAATGTGGGTTGTAGCTTTGTTTTCCCTTTCAGGTCACTATTGCATAAAACTTTGCTAAGCACCCAAAGGACCCATGAGACTTTGATGCCGTGTCTTTAGTTACTCTTTGTCCCACCCTTATCTACCTGTTTCATTAGGGACAGGGGAGACTGGCATTTGGACTTGTGAGTCAGGGCACGATGCTTAACATGGTATTTGGATCTGCAGAAGCAGACTTGTGTTCTCCTGTCCTCTCTAATCAATTTAATACCAAGCAATTTAACCGCCACCCAAGTAGACAAAAAAATACATTAAATGACAATGTTTTTGTTTTGTTAGCATCCTTCCTAAACATTCAGGCATTTTAACAAAAATCTTGGTATTCAAATATGTAAGATTCACTGTGAATGGTAAAATATCATTTTCCCCAACTCCAGTCATTGAGCTTCAGCTGATAAAAAACCTGAAGTTGTGAAATGGAGGCTATCCCTAATTTTTCACACATACACAAGTTTTTACCAGAAGAATTTCTTCTGTGTTGACCGTCGATACACCTGTGCACGATCTAGTCTTCCTTGATCTCCATCTGTCTCAGGGGTATAATTACAAGCTGCCTGAAACAATAACCTGGATCATAAAACTAATGTCATTTCTATGTACAAGGAAGCAGTGGGCAGAAGGTCAGTGAAGAACGGAAGATGTGAGCCAGGTATTGATCTCAAATCCCCAGATGTTAAGAAGAAATCACCCAGACTTTGTTCCGTATCGATTTCAGGGGCAGAAAAAAGCAAGGGGAGAAATGACAGCCAGAGAGGGCCCAAGCCAAGAGCAGCACAAGACAGAAGAGAGAAAAGTGCCACTAAATTCCTGAAGGGAACTACAGGTTTATGCGTTATCTATAGATTCCTCGAGATACGCTGATGATTAGACCAATTGATGAGTTTGAAATACTTTGGGAGTCAAAAAGCCCAACTCAGCCTGGCTGAATATCTATCTCTAACAGATTCCGCAAAGTTAGAGACACCCAGGGAGTTCAGAACGCAATCAAGAAACACCACCTCCTCTTCCTCGCTAATTCTGATGGCTCCCACCCTGCCTGAGACGCATTCCTTGGGGTGGAAGCGCCAGCTTGCCTTTCCCACAGGGGCTGCAGGCAGTAGGAAACCAAACCCCTATGTGGATGCTCCTGGCTTCTTTGTTTGTTTTCATTTTGCCACAAGACATTTCTATTTAAACTACTTGGGAGGCTAACTCAGTAACAGCCCTCCTCCGCACTCCACGAGATAGGAGATGAGAATCCATTTGCCCTGTTCTCTATACTCAGCCTCAACTTTGATCAGGCAGAAGCCACGAAGACCTTCAACAGAAAAAATCCATTACTAGGTGCTTGGGAGTTTAGAAAAGGACAAACCTTTTACCAAGCACTGTCCGAGTGATACTGATAAGTAGGCATTTAAATGATTAGCTCACATCCGTTTATAAAAATGAAGCCTGAAAACAGACCAAAAATTATACACATCCTTCAAAACAAATCTGCGACCCAGCTTTTGCTCCATTCCAATTCTAACTAGTCTTCTGAAAATCCAAACACTGCATATCCCCTGAGAAACAGATCTTGCTTAATATTTACCAAGACTTTTGTTCTAAAATGAAGCTGTGGCTTGTTTCCTTGACCTAAATTTGGCAGGTTGTCTGGTGATTATATGATCAGTCAGGTAAATATATTATTAGAAAGGAAAACCTATTCTCTGGCTCTTGGTTCACTAGGAGGATATTTTTCCTAAGGAAGAATGGTTTTCTGATTTCTCTCTGTCTCTTTATTACTGCGTCTGAGGTGGTGATGTGGTTTACCTGATGGCTAAATTTGGGAAAAATAACACACATTGGCTCAGTTTCACTCTTCTTTCTTCCTTCCAGGAAGCGTCCTTCCCACAGACAGTGCAGCCTCCTCAGCTTTCCCTTGCTGATAGTCACTCAGAGACCTCAGGCCATGTACCAAGCTGTCCAGGCAGTGTGGCCACACCCAGGGGAGTTGCATCTTCCATCTCAGGAGCTCAGTGTCAACAACTCACGTGGCTTACAACTCCAAAACTTCCACCATCGTCAGTGCTAAGGTAACATTCTGGCCTCTGTCTTCTCTTCATTTTCTTCTCAACTTATCCATAAGTCAGTCAAAGGAGAGGAGCCTGCTGACCGGGAGCCCCTTGAAGACACAAGTGACTACTGTATAAGAACAAGAGACCTGTGGCCATGTGAATAAAATGGCTTTTTAATCTTTGGAGATAAACCCACTATTATTATAAGGAAAAGTGTAACATGGACATGGGAATAAGTTGTTAGGAGACAATAAAACAGAAAAATCATTGGCCAAAACACTGAAAATAAAGCAATACAGAGGAGATGCTATTGTTTATAGCTAGATGTCCGCTCAAAGCCTCATGCGCTCATACACGGGGCATTTAGGAGGTGATTGGATCACAGGTAGGGATCAGGGATTAGTCCACTGTTGTGCTTCTAGCTAAAAGTGACACTGGGATGTGGAGCCTGGGCAGAGGAGGCAGATCACTGGAGATGGGCCTGGGAGGGCGATCCTCCCTTTCCCTTCACTCTCTCTGTGGATGCCATGCTAGGAGGAGCCAACCCTCTGCATTCCCCTGTGCCATGACACCCTGCCTCAGAGCCCGCTGACCATACCAGGATGGAGAACACTGAAATGTGAGCTAAAACAAACCCTTCCTCCTGTATGCTGTGGGGGGTGGCTAGTGTGTCTCAGCAATGAGAAAATAACTAAGACAGGAGGACTTTGAAAGGAACAAATAGAGGAAGGAAATATGTCAACAACACACCTATTTGCCTTTTAGGTACCTTACAGAACTAATTTCAGTGACTAAGCCTTTATTTGTCACATATGTTGTCACATACCTATACAGGTCATACCACTAACTCAGTAGCCAAGTAAGATTGTAGAAAAATAGATAATATGTGTGAAAAAAATTCTTTGGATATAATAAAGTGCCACAGAACCCAGATATGGAAGGTCCTATAACTGCTGCTCTTATGATTTGAATCTGAAATGTCCTCTCAAACCTCATGTGTTTGGAAGATTATGGAATCATGGCTACTGGGTGTTACATATTCGTTAGCAGTAGATCACTCAGGGCATGACTTGAGGAGGCATTTACTCCTCCCTGGCTCTCCCGTTCTCTGTTTCCTGACCACCATAGGTTCAGCATCTTTTTTAGTACCATGGCCCTTCTGCCATCTTGGTTCTGCCTTGGAGCCAGCTGATCATGGACTGAAACTGTGAGCCCAGATAAGTCTCTCTCCCTTTACATCACGGGTCCTGGGTACTGTGTCCCAGTGAAGAGAAAGTGATGAAAACGGCTGCTCTTCTGTAATCTTCACGAAAGACGGAGAAATTTGTAGGAGAAAACTAAATGGAGAAAATTGCAAAATGTTGAATCAAGATCACAAAATTCCTCTTCAAGATCTCTAAGATATTTACGCTTTGTTGAATAAAAATGCACCTATTTTTCTGATAACAAAGATATATACTATTCCTAATTGATCTTATGTAATTATGGTAATTTGTAGAGTTTTAAAATCTTACTGCCATACATGAGTTTGTTGTGCTATGCATATTTTATTGTGAGGAAACATGTTCATTTTGGGCACATTTTGCCATAAACGTGCCTATTAGCAGTATTCGGATCCGTCTGTCTGTTTGCGTCAGGCACGTGCAGAGTCTGCCAACAGCCTTCCTACCGAGGACACACCTAGATTTACGAGACACAGATGAAGTTAGCCTGGACCTTCACTCCCTCTGAGAAAAGAACCGAACACACAACATCCCATTCAGGGGAAAGACCTGTGTTCGCAAAGGATGACGGTAACCCTCACGGGTTCTTAGATATCCCGATCCACGCAAAAAGCATCACGTCTTTGCACCACTCAGTTATTCAGAAAGGAGTAGACACAAACAGTGACTGGACGTTCTTCTAACCAAAGAGTTGCACAGCCAATTCGACAATGAATGCTCACAAGGTAGCTATGGAAAATATCTGTGCCCTTAACTGCGCTCATCCAGCTACACAGGCAGCTGTACTCCTTGGGGACTTCTGGAGTGCAAGTCACAGAAAGGAGTACTAGGGCTTATTTCTCCACAGAAAAGATTTGCTTCTTTAACATGCGTCGGTCTATGTATAACAAAGACCGCCCTAATTTCCAAACGGATTGAAGAGAAGACTGTATCTACAATATTGCTGTACTGTCCCGTTGCTGGTTCATTTTGCCTCCTATTTTAGTTTTCGGTAATTGAAAGAATTGACTGGAATTGATAATATTAACCATTTGCTTTTGCATGTAGAGCTATTTCCTGTAATATTAATTCGCTGTATTTTGGTCACAATCTGAACTATAATTCTGTATTTGTTCATTTGGTTGCATTTGCTGATATACATGAAGGAGAATGATAACATATTTATCAAACACTATATACAAGCAAGTACACGTGTCTGCTGACCTTGTTGCTTCAGAAAGATAAACACTGTATTTTGATGTCTGTGCATATACACACACTTTTTATTATGAAACTCTTAAATGGTAAAAGAAATTTAGACTTACAGAAACAGGAAATCCTGTCTCCCATGGGAATTCAATAGTTAAATTTTTATTTATTTTTACTATAGATTTATAGCCAAGTGAACTACTAACACTCCTTTCTATCAACTCAAGAGTATAATCTGCTTTCAGTATAGACACGGTTAAAGGATATAGATGACATACATAGAGACAAAGAGAAAAAGGACCACTCCTCCAAGAGTCTCTGAAGAGGAAAAAAAAAAAAATGGAAGAAATAAGCATGAGAGGAACAGATGGGCAAGCAGAGTTTTGCTTTCTGTGTGACACTGTGCACTTATTCACATGAGGACTAATTTATAAACCCAGATAGTGTTTATAAACTCTCCCTTCCTAATGGAAATGAAAGCATTAATACAACCAGAGGATTCTTTACTTTCCAGGTTTTAATTAAAATCACAGGCGTTAAGAAGGAAAAGTGTCTTCATGGAATACAAGTCTAATGAAGTATCTCCCTGCCTAGCTCTGTGCTCTGTGTGTAGTCCCAGCTTTCTGGCACCAACCATTTGAAAATCCAGTCCCTTTGTAAGCAAGAGGGCTCTCTCTCTTTGAAAATTAGAAAAGCAAATTACACTACACTTTTTTCAAATAAATATAGTTGCCAAGTCAGAGTCAAGAAAAAATAATAGCGAGTCATATGTAAAACACGTACACACACAAGCACGCACAGACCTTAGAACATGATGTCTTAATTGGCTATCTGGAGGACTAGAGGCAAATGTGTTTGTTTTCTACATGCTGAGTAGACAACTTGAAAGAGAAAGGGAGAGATGACAGGCTGGGAAAAGAGAAACGTGAGAATACATCAGAAGCCATCTAAGTAATAGGAGTGAAAAGGGAAAAAAAGAGAAAATGATCACTCAGACTAATATCACACCAGCAACAGGAGAACTGAACATTAGCTCTCACACCAAACGATGGAGAAAAGTCTTCCTGGAGTACCAGGAGGCAAAACGGACTGAAACACCCATCATGGCTCTATCATTCAGCCCACACACTTTTACTTTTTACCTCCTAAATGTGTTACCTAATTTACATGTGGGCAAATAAAAGTTATGGTGAAACTAAACTGGCCTCATTAGGAGGCAGCAGAAAGGAGCAACAGACTATATATTCAGTCAAAGAGCTGCAGCTGCTTTGCTCAGTGAAAATGATGAGGACGGAAAAGAAGGTGATGATGCTTATGATAATGACACAAATAGTGACAGGACACGTGTGGTCCTAAGGAGCCACGCTATGCTGGGCACGGTACTCGGTGTTTTACGAGGACCTTTTCTAATTCATGTAACAATTCTGGCAGGTAGGTTTAATAAGCCTTTAATAGCTTGGACATATGAATTACTCATAATTATACAACTATTTAGTGACAGGCTATGTTTGAAAAGAGGACCTTAAAATAGCAGCATTTTTTAAACAGCATTCTAGTCTCTAAAGTCTAAAACACACATTAACACACAGACACCACACACACACACACACACACACACACACACACACACACATATACAATGTATGTATTAAAGAAATGGATATGAGAAGGAACTGGCATTTACTTCATGTAAACTTTTCCCAGGTACCTACTGGATTCCTGTTTTATATTACGTTGGTTCTCATTCTCAGGAACCGTCATCACACTCCGTCGGGAGAGACTTCCTCTTTGTTAGCCCCATCTCGGTCCTGTGAAAGGTATTTGACCTAACTTTGAACTCTTCAAACAGATAAATGAAATTTATGTACGAAATCAGTTTAAGGGGAGTGAAAAATTCACCTATGTGCAAATACATGGATTTAAAAATACAGTGGGGGTGACGAGTAGGAGCTAACTTCCCAGTGACGTGCTGCAACAAGATGATACAGTTTAGGAACACAAACATCTTTCACTTCACACTGCAACTGTATTCCTAGAAGGACTCTTTTAAAACACCATGTGGATATTATTTTAAAAAACAGATATCGGCCCCTGATTTCCTTGTAAATTTAAAGTGTCATAGAATGGGTTTTCTTAAATCCCAACTGTCATGTATTGGGATCCATTCTTGAAGGCACATGTAGCCACAGGGTGGATTTATTCCAGTCATGAGATTTAACTGTAGGGAAACAGAGTATAGAATAATTAATTATTTGCCATTAATCCAGGATGGCTGTTGAAAGAACCAAAGTAGGCAGGCAGAGTGATCAGAAAATGTATTATTCTAGATATAGAGTCACAATAACCGTTTTACTCAAACATGCCAGAGTACCTTCCATACTGAATATCATATACAAAAAGGGATGGTACTTGTCTTCAAAAGTTTCTTTTTTAAGAATTCATACATTAATTCTAAATGCATAAAAATGCAGAAAACAATAGTAATAATAATGTTTTCAGTCATTATCATGCTATTTGCATACATGGTCTCAAATTTTCCAGTCAATTTTACTGTAAATACAACTATGGACCATAAAGTTAGTGAACCACTCTTCTTTATTGCTTACTGAACATATGCTTCATGAGCCTAATTGGCTATAAATAATAGAACTGAATTTTTACCAAGTAGATTATCCCATAATCAAATCAGACCCTGTATTCATATGCTTGTTATATCTCTTTTTTAAAAAAATCATAGTTTCACATTTCTCTTTTGATATTAATTTAACTAATAAAGTATTTCCCTAGAATAATAAAATATTCCTCTAGAATTTTTACTGACTTTTAAAAACATTCTAAAGTGAAAAAAATTGGCATTTACTTAACTCCTATTATATATGAAGAATTATGCTAAGAGATATCATAGTCCATCATTTTAATTCTCATAGCACTTCATAAGACAGACATCGCTTTCCCTTTTTCAAGGGAGAAAACATTCCCCAGTTGAAGAGCATACAACTGGGGAGTAGTTGAACTAGGTTACAACCCCCAGAGCTTTGTGAACTCCACACAAGTAACGTTCTTATGATGAGAAATACATGGCGTTGAGTCAAGCCTTTAATAAACTGAATGATCAAATTGCTTAACACCATGTTATGATTTGGGTCTAAAATGTCCCTAGGACTGCACGGGAAACAATACAAAGAATCAGTGCTTGGGACCACATCCTATTAAAAGGCTTTTGCACAGCAAAAGAAATTACTAATAGAGTAGGGCACAAAAAATCACAGACTGGGAGAAAATTTTTGCCAGCTGTCCCTCAGACAAAGGTCTAACATCTAGAATATATAAAGAACTCCAAAAAATCAACCCCCTCAAATTTAAAGACCCTATCCAAAAGTGGGCATCTGAAATGAATAAACATTTCTCAGATGAAGAAGTAAAAATAGAAAATAAATATATGAAAAAATGTTCAACATCACCGGTCATTCGAGAGATGCAGATCAAAACAACACTAAGATACCATCTCACTCCAGAAAGAATAGCTATTATCAAGAAATCAACCAATAACAAGTGCTGGCGGGGCTGCGGGGGGAAAAAGGAACCCTCCTCCATTGTTGGTGGGAATGAAGACTGGTCCAACCACTGTGGAAATCAGTGTGGAGATTCTTCAGAAAACTACGACTAGAGGTTCCATTTGACCCAGATATTCCTCTGCTCGGTATCCTCCCAGAAGAATTAAAATCATCATACCACAGTGATATATGCACAACCATGTGCATAGCAGCACAATTTGTAATAGCTAAGTCTTGGAAACAGCCTAAATGCCCAACAACTGATGAATGGGTAAAGAAGATGTGGTTTTTCTACACAATGGAGTACGACACCACCATAAAGAAGGATAAACTAGTCATTTGTATGTAAATGGATGTTCCTTGGGAACATACTATTAAGTGAAATAAATCAGACACTTATCAGTACACATCGAATTGTTTCTCTGATATGAGAAACCGTAAGTGTAAATAAGGACAAAGGGGTATAATAGATATTATGTAAAAAAAAAAAAAGAGATAGTATTC
>PVJO010012821.1:6177-54174 GCA_004026905.1 Hystrix cristata | reverse complement strand
TTTGTTTTTTTTTTTTTTTTTTTTTTTTTTTTTTTTTTTTTCTTTTTTTTTTTTTTTTTTTTTTTTTTTTTTGTGGTGCCGGGGATCAAACTCAGGCCCTTGTGCTTACAAGGCAAGCACTCTAATCACTGAGCTAAATCCCCAGCCCCTGGTTTTTATTTCTTTAAAGCAGCAATTATTTGGCACCATCTAAAGAAGTTCAAGTATTTTCTATATTTAAGTTTCCTTTACATCCTCCTCCTTTCCACATGAAGTATTTTCCCGTTATCATAAACATGCTCTTTTGAACCCATGTGATCATGTGACCATTACCCCACTTACTACAACCACAATTGAGATATTCCAATTTACACAGACAAGCTGTATCTATTTTTGAAGGATATTCTTAAACCACACCATAATATTTGGGTCAAAAATTCTTTTAAGATGGGGGCTGGGGATTTAGCTCAGTGGTTAGAGCACTTGCCTACCAAGCACAAGGCCCTCACTTTGATTCCCGGCACCAAAAAAAATTCTTTTAAGAAAGTTCCCCATCAGAAATGATGCCAGCAGTGTCAGGAAAAGCAGCCTATACTTTTATATTATATTCCATTTATGCTTGGTGAATAGAAATATTTCTTGAAATCTCAGGAGATTTAGAAAAAAACTTACTCTCTTTCACTGAACTATTCCTTTAGCAGGACACAGCGGCCAAGTGCATTATTACAGGCAGTGCTCCCTGAAGGAAACAGGCCTCGGCCCTGGATCTGCAGCCCCACCCTGCCTTAAACTCATGCACGTAAACCCTGGCTCTCCCAGGACACCTGCGGCGGCCCCCTGAAAGCCCGGAACTGCTGCTCTAAGACTCCCGCAGGTCATGGACAAGACCAGAAGACTGTTTTCTTCTCTTTTTCCTTATTATAAATAAGATATTCACTGCAGAAAATCAGAAGACAGAGAAAACACAAAGGAGAAAATTAAATTGCCCCAGATACTAATTCAGACTTTAGACACACACATACACACACGTTCTTAACAAGCTGAATGGGGCATCCGAATGAGACCATCTTTCCCAGCACGGCATGGACCAGCTTCAGGCCAGCTCAGCAGCAGCCCCTGTGAAGTCCCAGCTCCGGGGCCTGTAGCTCACTCCTGGAAAGCCTCAAAGGAAGTTTCACAGTGAGGCGAGAAAGCTCAGAAGCCAGCGTGGGAAATCCCCAGAGAAGTGACACTAGACTTGACTGTGAAGAAACAGACGACTTTTCTTCTGCGATTCATAACTGGCTCCAAAACTCCATCCACAGGCAGGACGAACCCCATGGGCGCCCCTTTGGGGTGCAGGCAGAGGGGCGCGACCTGGAAGAGGGCCGTCCTTCCCTGGCCCGTGGATCACCGTGAGGGCAGCACTGCAACAAGGCACAGCATGCTACTCACACGTCATTTCCCTGTCCCCCGAACGTCTCACCATTCTCTCTCCTCCTTCTCTGACAATGCAACCTCTTTGCCACATTATTGCCTCTCTATCTTGCTCTCCTTAGGAATCTAATCCATCTTCCTTTATTTTTAACACAACACTCAATTAGGCAATACCCCAAGACTCTTCACACCATTTCTTTGGTTCCGTGAGTTCAGATGCTGGGCTGGAAAGTGGGGCAGCTCACGGTTACTCCAGGAGCTCAGTGTCACACAACAGAAGGGGGCACGATTCTACCCTGTCCTGGAGAACAGGAAACCGGGCCCAGAAACACACGGAACAGGAAACCGGGCCCAGAAACACACGGAACAGGAAACGGGGCCCAGAGACGCACAGCCTCGCTCCCAGGACTGGCCAGGCAGAGATACATCTGACTAGGAGTCTCATCATCAACCGTTCTTCCTTTTACTAATTTGAGGGCTCATAAGCTCCAAATTTTAACTTAGCCGCCAGTGTACATTAACCTGCTACAGCACTTCCCAGTGCTCAGGAGACAAAACCAGGGCCGGGAGCTGTGGGTAACATTAAAACGCCACTTATTCAACAAGAAATGTGAAACAATGATACCACCACTTGATAATACAAAAAACAACTCATCAGGCAGGCTTCTACTAACCCATTTCTTTTCCTTGCTCTTAGAACCAAGTCTTACTCACAGGAGCCTCCCATGTTCAAGGCACGGCCTTAAGCACGACACTTGGAACCTCTGCCTCGAGGGACAACGGGACGCTTGCAAGGCAGCCTGCTGCACGTGCTAGATAAATACACGAGCTCACAGGACAGCAAGGGGAGGGGCTGAGGGAGAAGCAGACTTTGAAAGTTAATCACGTTTGGCAAAATGCACTGACCCCTAGTTTTGCCTCTCACGAGAATCACAATAAAGAGACATTTCCAAGCTATAAATGTCAGACTGGAAAGGTTGGTTTCCGAGCCACAAACCAGGCTCTGACAGGATCAGGGAGTAACTAAAGGAAACAGTTGATGTTTTTACCTCCATTCCCTTCCCCGAGTTAACGACCCGATCTTCAGGTGGAGGAAATTTAAGGCACAGTCCAATAAGAAGGGTTGTATCCTAAGCAAACGCACGTGGCTGGGTATATGTAGAAGTACCACCAATCATAAACACAGTCCTAACCACGTCACTTCCTGCCCCAGTTGCGGTCATGCCTTTGATGCTAATGGAAACCAACTGACTTCCCTGTGAGTTAGATCTCCACGTGGTATCTGTGGGTTTCCTCCAGCGTAGAGCTCAGTCCATACAACCAGACCCTTCGGCTCAGTGTGTCTTCATCATTTTCAGTCTGGCTCCTCCCTGGGGATTTTTTTGGGTGGGGGCAGAGAAAGGGTCTCCCCATGTCATTCAGGCTGGACTTGAACTCACTATGGAGTGAACTTGGGGCAATCCTGCTGCCTCAGCCTCCCAAGTGCTGGGATCACAGGTATATGCCACCACGAAGGCATCTGGGAGTTTTTGACATTTTTTTTCTAACTGTGATACACTTCCTCATTGAAATATTAGTACCACAGATAGGTTGCATATATTTTTATTTCATTTTTATTTTACGTTATGTTTTATACATAAAAAGATTAAGGGGCTTTGCTGAACAATCAAAGTTCAACTTTTGGCAGGGGCAAGAATGCCCTGGTTAAGAATGAATGCTCCAGCTTATGAAATAAGACACTGGTGGAGCCAAGAATGAACACTAAGTTGTAAATTAACACAGAAAGGAGTGCTATCATGAAGATTTCTAATCTCTTTCCAGGGGCTCATTTTCTAGCATTAACACCACGTACCATTTCCATCAACCATGGGTTCCGTAAGAGATGACGCCCCACAAGAATAAAATGGAGCTGGAGATTCCCACTGCCAGGTACCATCTTAGCACAACGCACGACTCACATGTTTGCAGGGACGCTGGTGTAAGTGAACCTACCGCACCGGCAGGCCCATAAAGTACCACATGTACAATTATGTACAGTATGTAATACTTGAAAATAATGATAAATGACTATATTGCTGGTTTATATATTTACTATGCTACCATATTTGTTTTAGGGTGTACTCCTACTTATTAAAAAAAAGTTTATTATAAAATAGTATGACACATTTCGTCAACAGCAGCCTCCTCCATCTTGCATCTATTGTGTCTCGACTGCATGAAGAGACCAAGCTGAGGGGACTGATCCACATACACCCTCTAGATTTGTGCAAGTCTGCATGATTATGAAATAACAAGCTGCTTCTCAGAACGGATCTCGCTTATTTAAGCCAAGGGTAATAATCTGCCACAAATGTAGTGCTATCATTTACGCTATTTGCTCTTAAATCCAAGTTTAAAATTTTTAGAAGATTTTAATTGAATACTACATATGAATAATCATAACTCAAACTGCAGAGCAATAATTCACTGTGATTCCACGTAAAATAATTACATAAAACTATCTTCCACTCACCAGTAATTCCTAAGTATTTATTACATAACTATCCAGGAGCTTTATGTGTACCTCGGATTAAGTGCAGACAGTGGAATAGGGTTAGGACCGACACCATCCCACAGAGACTATTTAGAAGCATATATTTAAAGAGAGTAAGAAAAAAGTCCAAAATCTTAAACATGATCATGACTTCCAGTCAGACTCATTACAGTTCTACCCACGCCAAAATACCTAGGCTAAGGGACTTCTGTGGCCAAGGAACTCATCCGGATCTGCCAATGATTCCCCACGTGATCTGGGGAAATCACTTAACTACAATGTGTTCGTGTCTCTAAATGGCCAATAATGTAAATCAACCACACAAACTCCCTGTCAGGAAACCTGCCACTTGGCCCCACCTTAGCTACTAATTCACTGTGTGAATACAGGAAAATCTCTCTCCCCAGGGCCTCCTTCCCAGCTGTAAGAGAACAAACCATACCTGACGCAGGTGTGCACATTCTGTATTCCAACTGCTTTGCCCTGGTTAATACGCCATCACTATCATGTCAAGGAAAACGATGCACCCAGAAAGTTCCACACAACACAAGAATGTGTAAACTGGTCCACCTAACCAGTAGAAGACTTGGTGGGGAAAAAAACATGCTTGTTTTGCAAGACAAGAACCTCAAAAGTTTTAGCCAACTATCTTTCCGACTTGAATCAGGTACAACTGTCATTCAAGAGAATTTGTCATAACACCTTTGAAAATATCTACTTTCTGCCCGGATCATCTTTTAGTTCGACATACTCCATAAATCACCGCCTGCTCCGTTCGGCCGCGCCTTCGTTTTATTTGTAACTGATAATTGCCAAGACTTGAGAACTGTCCCTGAGTTACAGTGATCTGTGAGTTGAGAAATCAAGTCCTTATTTGCCTTACACATATCCTATAATATGGAATAAACCTCTTCTGGGCTTTGGCTTTTCCACATTTATTACAGACATTCTCCATTATTCCCATCTCCTTGACGACTTCCCTCACTCTGAGCTACATCTTTTCCAGTTCTGCAGGAACTTTGTTCACTTCTCAACAAGACTCGGAAGAAGAGGGATCAAAATGAAAGCCAGGAAGCTGGCTTTCAAAATGAAAGCAGAAGCAGGGAAAAACACACCTCTGACAGATAAATTTGTTACTATTGTTCGTGGTATTAGGACACAAGTAAAATAAACATCCTTTCTCCAAAATGCCAGCATAGAAAGATATTCTATCTGCTGAGATTTAACAGGACAGTTCTTTGATTTCTTTGTGCAACTGCCTCTAGATGGCTTCACAGGCAGTGAATTACCTGTTACTTAAAGCCTCCCACTGAGAAGGGTATGCGAGCATCGGCCATCGTACCAGGGAAGCCACTCCTGCAGTGGATGAAACAGACAACCTCAGAGGCCCTTGCTAAGAGTGATTAATAGCTGGGCCAAGCAAATCAATGTTTTCCAAGGCTGTGTGTAGCATTTGATATAAATTCCCCTACCTGACTGGGTCTCAGCTGAGAATCACGGAATTAAACTACTCCTGTGACATCCTCTGATTATAAAAGCCTTACTGACATTCTCACACGGGCACTGGGGATGGAACTCAGGACCTTTGTACTACGCTACATCCGCATCTCTTTTTAAATTTTTTATTGAGAGGAGGGTCTCAGGAATTTGCTAAGTTGCCCAGACTGGGCTTGAACTTGCCATTCCCATCTCAGCCTCCCAGAGTGCTGGGATTACAGTCTTGTGCTGCCACGTCTACCTCACACAGACGATCTTTATCTGGGGGCAATTGTCTAAGACACTTTGCTACGGTCACCCAATGGATCCTTCAGCCATTTTCCTTTTATTTTTTCACAATTTCACTACTCCTGCCTTAATTCTTAGCCAGTTAGATACACATATATGTGATCCTTCCAGCAATCTGTTCACTGAATTCCTGCTTCACCAATGTTGCCCTCTCCCCTTCCCTGGCCATGTATTCCCATGGAACTTATTATCATTACCAATAACTACGATCCCTCCACAAACTCAATTTCATACCCCATTTATGATACCAGTTTACTCCTTTCTGCATGCTTCAACCCAAGCACTTTTTGATGCCACCAGGACCTTGGAACAACCACTTTTTCTCTGGCTGCACCCCTCTGGGTTTCTCTCCCCTTCTCACCCAGTTTAAATTCCACAGTCAGTTGCTGTAATTCATCTCACATGCACACTAGCAAAGCCATGCCTCTCTCTTTGTGTGATACACTCACCTGGTAAAAGCATAAATGACTTCTTTATGCCCATGGCCATGTTGCTTATGGATGCTAGGCAAAGTGCAAGCACATGCACACGCATGCACCACACACACACACACATGCACGCACACACACATGGAGCCTGGTATTACTTAAATTTCTAATTCCAAACTTCTAGTGGGTCCCTTAACGCTGTCTGGCCATCATCCTGCCACCCCTTGGTTCACCTGCTCTGTGTGTCTCCTGAGTGGCTGTTTCACAATCCCCTCTGTCCTCCAGTCCTAATGCTGCCACATTGTTCTGTCCTCTCAGCTGACCACCTGTCTTCCTACTTCACTGAGAAAACTGAAGCGATCAGTTTTCTTTCTAAGAAACAGATGGGAACCCGGAGATTCCAAAGCTGCATTGCCCTACCCAGCCAGACAGGCTCCCTTTCCCACCTCTTTCCAGATGTACTCTCCTCCTCCTGCGCAGAGCCGGATCCCTCACCCACTCCAGGGCATCCCTCCAGAAGGTCTCCTTTCTTAGGTTTTCGGTTTGTTGCTCTCTACTGGATCTTTCCCATCAGCCCGCAAACATCCTGTTCTTGTTCTAATCTTCCGAAATACGAAAACAGAAATTTCTCATCAGTTCCCACCTATTTCTTTGCTCCTCTTTCCTGTGAAAAGTTTTAAGAGTACATTATCATGGTAAGCTGCAACTTCTCTCCTCTCTCGCAGACCTACTTCACTGAAATTGCTCTTCAGTGTCACCACTGACCTCCACATTACCAACCCCAAAGGTCAACCCTCAGTTCTCATTTACCTGACCCATCAACCCTGGCACGGCTGACCACCCCTTCGCCTCTAGGACTCCACGGCTCCCCCTCCCGGATCACTTCTCCTATCTCCTCTCCTGGCCCCCTTTCCTCCCTGTCCTCTGGACGTTGGGAGGCCCGTTGGCTACATGCCCTCGGTCCTCCTGACCTACTACACACTCCCCTAATGATCTCATCCAAGCTCAATGTTTGAAATGCCACACACGTACACACCTGTCCTTCCCACACTGCACACATCTGTCCAACTGGCTACTAAGATCTCTACCCGGAAGTCTAGGAGCCATCTCAAACTTAACATGCCCCAAACTGAACTAATGCTGTATCATCCCACCCCTCAGTGTCTGCTTCATCTGTGGCTCCCTCATTTCCTCATTTCAGGGACGGCATCCAGTCCCTCAGATTGCTGAGGCCCCAATCCTGGAATCTTCCTTAATTCCCTTTCTTTCATACTCCATGTCCAGGAAATCATGCTGACCTTGAAATACATCCAGAATTTGGCCTTTACTGGAAGCTGGATCCAAGCCCCCACCATCTCTCGCTATCTCTCACCCTAAGAGATCCTGGTTCCTCCTCCCCTTCACCATCACATAGCAGCCAGAGTTGTATTTTTAGACAGTACGTCAGATCGTGTCAGTCTCCTACCCAACATCTGGCACTAGCTTCCCAGTGCACTCCGGGTAAATGTTAAACTGGTGTGATGGCCTCCCAAGCCCGGGAGCCTGATCTGCTAGCACGTCTCTGACCTCACTTCCGCCGCCGGTGAGCTCTTGATGGCCCACGAACACACGGAGCACTCTGGGGCCCTCGCTGCACTGGCTCCTCTGCCAGGCAGGCCTTCCCCACAAGCCCACAGGTGAAACGCCACAGCCCTTTCCCAGACCTCAAGCTGCCGAGAAGACAGACCTTGATCACAGCCTCTAATACAGTACTGCAATCTACCTAGAAGTCTCGGCAACGCCAACTCAGATTGGTTTGTCCTACTAGCCTATCATTTTCTAGCACACCGTGTGGCTTACTAATTACTTGTACTGCCTGTTGACTAACAGCCTCCCAGGAGCATGAAAGCTCCACAAGCACAGAGACACTTAGTATTTTCTTCACTCGTGCAGCCCAAGCACACAGACCAACGGCTGGTACACAGGAAGAGTTCAACATGTCATTTTTGAATGAATACTTGAAACTAGATCTTAACTGGGGACGGACAGAGATCTGAGGCCAAAAGAAGAAAACTCAAATGGCTAAATGAACAGTCTAAGTCATGCTGTAGGAAGACAATTAGCTGCCTCTAAGGGCCACATTGTACCTTTCAGATCTCGAGGGACTGTGCAGTTCAGAACTGGTGGCCTTAGCATGATACCAGGCCACACTAGAAATGGGTCCAGGGGAACAGAAGAGAGGGCCACTCTTGCCACCATTTCCCACAGGTGACATGTGGGGCACTGTCCCGTCTCCTTCCCCTGCCTTTGCACGTCCTGGGTTAGGAATGGGAGAAAGCAGGGCAGTTAGAGGCTAACGCAGCTTTCACAACACCACACATCCTCCCAGGTCAGAGCCAGACCACTACCAGTTACGCTGGCGGTTCTCAACCACGGCTGCCTACCTATCCTTGAGGCCCTGAAATATTGTAGCTGCCCCCCTTCCAATAGAAATGGTCTGGAATGAGGTCCAGGCAGAACAGGAGTCAAAAGCCTCCCAAGTGATTTCAGTGTACAGCCAGGGCTGGAAGCCACTGAGGAAGACCAACCTCATTTTACAGATCAAAAAAAACCCAGCATATGAGGTCTGCCGAAGGTCACATGGCCAGGCAATAGCGTTAGGGCTGGAAATTGTCCTCCAATTCTCTGGAGAAACAGCAGCACAGGAGAAAGTGCCCTGCAATCCAGTCATTTGTAAAAGTTATACAGTTAAAGGCACAGAATTCAAAACCATAAAATCTAAGTTCAAATCAGGGATCTGATAGTTATTTTAAAAATCTCTTATGCTCAAGCCTCATCCCATATCAATTAGTTCAGAATCTCCACAACTGAGGGCCAGACCTCCTAAGGTGCTGCAGGAAATTCCAACATACAAACAAGTCTGAGAACTGACGAACTATATAGGAGGCTGCCGAAGTTACTGGTCTCCTTGAGCCTAGCTCACACTGGATATTGCAAAGATTAAATAAAATGATGGATGAAAGCAGGAAGCTGCTTTTAGCATGGTTTACCACACCACTCCTTCTACCACTGTATTATCATTACTGAGATTATTCCCTTTCTTCCCTTACTTTTGAGATATCATTCATATATCAAAACCATCCCTTTTATAGTGTAGAACTCAGTGGTTTGTAATGTGTCTACAAAATTGTGCAAGGAACATCACCATCTAGCTCCAGAACATTTTCATCACCCAATTAAAAAAAATTCTATCTCCTTAGTAAGCTCTCCAACCACTAAACCTATTTCTGAATTTCGCCACTCTGGACATTTCATATAAATGCAGTCACGCACTACACATCCCTCTATGTGTGGCTCCTTCCACTTAGCACAGTGGTTTGCGGCTTATCCACACTGTAATACGTATCGGTGCTTTGTTCCTTTCATAGTCGAGCACCATTCCATTGTGTGCTTCCTCTTTTTTCCCTTTTTTGGCTCTTATGAATCATAGTTTGGGGTACTATCGCATTTGTACAGTTTTTGCAAGGACACGCTTTCAGTTCTATTGGCTACAGCCCAGAATAGAACTTTGGTCATGGGGTAATTTTAGGCCTAATGGGAGCAACTACTACTTCTCCAAAACAGCTGCAGCACTATTTACACTCCTGTCAGCAGCGTGTGAGGGCTCTAACTCCTCTACGCCCTCATGACACTGTCGCCACCTCTCTGATCCTAACTGTCCTCGTGGGTGTAAAGTGCTACCTCACCATGGACGTGATCTGTGTTCCCCTGATGACTTACAGTATTAGGCATTTTCTCGTGTGCTTAATAGTCATTTCTGTGTCTTCTTTGGAGAAATGTCCATTCGAATTCTTTACAATGTTTTAACTGGGTTGTCTTCTTGATTACTGAGTTACTAGAGTTCTTTACATATGGCAGACACTACATCTTTACCAGACACAGTCTGAGCATGCTTAGCCTGAAGATCCAAAATCTTAAGTGCTCCAGACAAAACTTTCTGAACGCTGCCGTGATGCCCCAAGTGCAAATTCCACATGTGATCGCGCGTGTCAGGTTCCAGGCAAAACACAGGCGGCACCACAAAAACCGGATGAAATGACCTGCAGGCTGTGCATATAAGGTACAAATGAATTTCACGTTTAGACTTGGGTTCCGCCCCCAAGATACTTCATTACAAACATGCACATATTGAGAAATCCCCTCCAAATTCAAAATCTGAAATACCTCTAGTCCTAAGCATTTCAGACAAGGGATGCCCAACCTGCATGTACTTTACAAACATTTTCTCCTATTCTGAGAGTTATCTTCACTGATTTGGACATGGCATCAGGGCATTTCCCAAAGGTCCACATGCTGGGAGCCTGGTCTTCAGTGTGGCTGTCTGAGGGATGGGATTGTGAAGAGGAGACCAGAAGAAAGCAACGGCTTCAACGTTCATGACTGGGTTAATGGCATCTCAAGAGTCTATCAAAGATTACGGCACTTGGTCAGTTCCCTCAAAAATGGGCTGTTCGAAAAAGAGCTAATCTCTCTTGCTTCCTGTCTGTCTGACACACAGAGACACACTCTGCCATTACACCCTACCACCATGCTGTCATGTAACCAGAATGCCCTGATTAGAGGAGGACCAAAAAGGGCTGCCTAACCTTAACTTTCAGCCTCCAAACTGTGAACTAAATAAACCCCTTTTCTGTAAAAATTACGCACCTTCGGGTATTTTGTTATACCAACACAAAACTGATATACTGTCCTTTAAAGTTCAAAAGATTTTAGTTTTAACGAAGACTAATTTATCTGTTCTCTTTGTTACTTGTGTATTATTAACTTTTAAGGACGAGACTAAAGGCAAAAGGTAAGCTGTTCCAACTTAGAATAATCCAAGTCAGCTCAAAGGAATTAGGTTGCCATTCACATAACCACAGAACCCCATTTAGGGAACGCATTCATTTTATCTTGGGGAAGGCCAGGAAGGAAGCTACCCACCTAACTGTTTAATTAACTAGATTTCTGGATTAATTATTTGACCTTTCAAAGTCAAGTGTTCAAGATGGTGCAAAGAAATAAAACTCTAGTAAGACTTGTATATTTTCAGCACCATGTCATAGCATCTAAATTTTCTCAGTCCTTCATAGAATGAGTGTTTTTTAAACATTTAAGAAGGAATTTTAAACGAATACTTCCCTCAACTGTGTAAAGATGAAGGTTGCCATAGCATAATGTCAGTGTCCCATAATTCTCAGTCAATACTAAATAATGATTAAGTAATTTCCCAAAGAATTGTGATTATATTAATTTTTCTACCCAAATAAAGTCATCAGTGCCTTGAAAAAGTTATCCGATACCGCTGACTTTTTTTTTTTTTTTACTATATAAACAACTTTATTTATTTTAATGGCACATTTTAGATTCTACATAGTGATAACATTCATCATAGGGGATTTGTACCTATATATGATATATCTTGTTGCTTCTTTTTTTCCCATTCCCCTCCCCTCCCTTCACCCCTTCTTCCCTCCTTATTTATAAAAGCTTTGTTTCCATTTTTTTCTTCCATTTCTTATTTCTCTTGTCCCTCTGTTCTGCTCCCCCCTCCCTAGTTCCCTTTCCCATTTGGACAATCTCTTCCCTTTCCCAATATAATACATTTTAATCTTTATTTACACTTTCAGTTTCTCACACCAGAGAAACAATGTGATACTTAAACGTACGTGTCCGATTTATTTCACTTAAGAGTATGGTCTCAAGATGTATCCATTTACCTAGAAATATCTCAAGCTTATCATTCTTTATGGCACAATAGTACTCCATTGTATAAAAAACTACATTTTCTTTATCCATTCTGCTGTTGATGGGCATTTGGGCTGTTTCCAGGATTTAGCTATTACAAACTGTGCTGCTACAAACATGGGTGTGCATATATCGCTGTGGTGTGATGCTTTTAATTCTTTTGGGAAGATACCAAGAAGGGGAATAGCTGGGTCAAATGGAATCTCTAGTCCTAGTTCCCTGAGGAATCTCCACACTGATTTCCATAGCGGTTGCACCAGTCTACATTCCCACCAACAATGGAGAAGGGTTCCCTTTTCTCCATAGTCCCTCCAGCATTTGTTATTGGCTTATTTGTTGATAATAGCCATTCTTTCTGGAATGAGGTGGAATCTCAGGGTTGTTTTAATTTGCATCTCTTGAATGACCAGTGATGTTGAACATTTTTTCATATGTCTATTTGCTGTTTCTACTTCTTCATCTGAGAAGTGTCTATTCACTTCAGTTGCCCACTTTTGGATTGGGTCTTTAAATTTGGGGGGGGGGTCTGATTTTTTTGAGTTCTTTATATATTCTAGATGTTAGTCCTTTGTTGGAGGAATAGCTGGCAAAAATTTTTTCCCACTCTGTGGGTTGTCTCTTCGCTCTGTTGGTAATTTCTTTTGCTGTGTAAAAGCTTTTTAATAAGATCAGATTCCAGTTGTTGATTCTTTGTGATATTTCCTGGGCAACTGGGGATTTGTTCATAAAGTCCTTGCCTACACTTATGTCTTCAAGAGTTCTATCTATTCTATCTTTCAACAGATTTAGTGTTTCTGTTTTAGTATTTAGATCTCTGATCCACTTTGATTTTAGCTTAAAAGATACAGGTCTAGTTTTAAACATTCGGCATATGGAGAGCCAGTTTTTCCAGCATCATTTATTAAAGAGGCTGTCTTTCTTCCAGTGAGGTTGTTTGGCCCCTTTGTCAGAGATAAGGTGACTGAGAGAGTTTGGACATGTTTCTTCATCTTCTAATCTGTTCCATTGGTCCTGGGGTCTGTTTTTGTGCCAGTACCATGCTGTTTTTATTATAGTAGCTTTGTAATATAGTTTTAGGTCAGAGATTGTGATGACTCCTGCTTTGCTTTTGTTGCCTAGAATTGCTTTTGCTGCCTAGAATTGCTTTTGCTATTCTAGGTTTCTTTTGGTTCCAAATGAATTTTAGGACTGTTTTCTCCAATTCTGTGAGGTATGCTATTGGCAATTTAATTGGGATTGTATTAAATCTGTATAACAATTTTGGGAGTGTGGCCATTTTCACTATACTGGTTCTTCCTACCCAGGAGCAAGGGCTGTCTTTCCATTTTCTGATATCTTCCTCAATCTCCTTTTTCAAGGTACTGTAGTTTTTGTTGTATAGACCTTTTTTTTTTCTTTTTTTCTTTTTTTTTTTGGTGCTGGGGATTGAACTCAGGGCCTTGTGTTTACACGGCAAGCACTCTAACCTCTGAGCTAAATCCCCAGCCTCTGTTGTATAGATCTTTTACTTCCTTTTAAACCAACTTTTTGATTAAAAATTTTTTTTCTTTCAAAAACTTTTTGAGTGGTGATGAACGCACTGCAAACACAAATGTTCTGGTGTGCACACATAGATTAAGGTGGTTAATTTTTGTTTGCATGTTTAACCACAATTTTAAAAACTAAGAGAAAAAGGAGAAGACAAGACAATCCAATCTGAGTACCTGCTGGCAGGCAACCTTGGGACATTCTAAGAAACCTGCTGAGAAAGGCACAGTTCATCAGACACTCAACAAACACCAGTAAGGCCACCAAAAGCACAGGAGATGGATAACCTTGGAAGGACAATATGGCCCACCCAATAGACGATATGGGGCTACATAAGGACATCCTTCACACTTCCCAAGACTGAGTGGCCTCCAAATGCAATCGAATTTCTGCATTAAAATATTGTTCCTGCAACACAGCCCTTTTTTTCATACCACACAGGCCAGAGTCCTCTTCAACACAGATTTAAGATAATGCCAATATTTTGCTGGGGTTTGTTGTCGTTTGCTGTGCTGGGGATCAAATTCAGGGCACTGCACAAAGTTTGCTTTCTGCTAACAACAAACCAATGTCTCAGTACTACAGAGAAAAGAAGAAAGCAAAGATACTTCAAGGAAAAGCAGCATGAAATATTTACAATGTACATCTTTGCAGTTTTGAAAGAAGATTGTTTTAATGTCTGCTATGGTTTGGATCTAAAATGTCCCCTGAAGTCCCAAGTGTTCAGAGATGGGGCTTTTGGAAGGTAACTGGATCATGGAGATAATCAGTAGATCAAACCGCTGATGACTTCACAGCTGAATATACTGTTGGCAGGTGGGTGGCTAGAGAGGTTGGTTCACGGGGATGTGATCTGGAAGGGTGCATTCTTGTCCCTAGCTATTTCCTCTCTGTTCCCTGGCTACCATGGCTTAAGCAGCTTTCTTCCACCAGACCCTTCTGCCTTGCCATTTCTGCCAGGGAGCCAGCTGACCATGGACTGAACCCTCTGAAACTATAAGCCAAATAAACCTTTCCTCCTTCAAGATGTATCAGGTATTTTGTCCCAGCAAAGAAAAAGATGACTAATAGTGTCTAAAATAAGTAGAATGGTATATTAAGAAAATACCTTTGTCTATACTTCCAAAGTAATAAAGCATGTTCACTGCAGCTGGTAAATTCATCGATATCCGAGACCCACAGGGATACCAAAAATCTATGGGATGCTCAAGAGCTTTATATAAAACAGTACAGTATTTGCATACTATATATGAATATCCCATATGCTTAACCTACAGATTATTTATGATACCTAATACAATGTATATGCTATGTAAAGAGTTCTTAAGCTACATTGATTAGAGAATAATAAGGAAAAAACTACACATATTTAATACAAATGTATTTTTCCAAATAGTTTCACCCTATAGTTGGATGAGTCCAAGGATGCAGACCCTGCAAATATAGAGGCCTGATAGTCCAGCCATAAGTGCAGATTATGATGTACCACTTCTTTAATGTATAAACTTAGAGGTCAGAGTTTTCAAAAAATTGAAGCTAAATGAACTTTTCTGCAACTTGTTCTATAAATATAACAAGCACCACTGAATATAATTTTATTCTACATTGATCCAGCTTATGTACCATATCTTAAACTTGCATGTACAGTACAGACAGTCCAGAGCAATGGCTCACCATGGTAAACGCTCAACAGGGATTTGCTGAATGAACACATGAATGAATGAGAAGGACCAAGTTGTAATCTGAGTAGGTTTTGGAAATGGGGGTTGACATCACAGGCTAAAATTTCCTTAGTGTTCTTAGATCTATCAGAGTATTATTCTGATTATTATGGCAACGAAATAAAATCTATTATCTTTTCACCTCAACGTAACAGACACACCAGATTCTCCTTCCCAGGGGGAGGAGGAAGCAGAGAGAGAAGAAGAGAGGAAGGAGTAATGAATTATACCAAAGTAGCTTCTCCAACTATGCAAGGGTTAAATCAGACAACAGGCAAGCCAAAGAGCGCCGATCTTGGCCAACAGTGTCTACCAAAAATTGAGAAGAGATATTCTACTTGTTCAAAACTGATCATTCACTTGACCCTTATCTCAGAGACTATGGGCTCACGGTAAAACATGAATTTTCTCATTCCTTTCCAAAGTGGTCACTTCACACTGCATACCTGTGCCTGGCACAGGCAGCAATTCCTAAGGACTATGCTATGAGTTGCACTGCATTTCTCCAAAGCCCCTACGTTAAAGCCCTAACCTCTCATAGCTCAGAATGTGACCTCATCTGGAGACAGTCACTGTGGATGTAATTAGTTAAAATTGGGCCACACTCCAATAGGACGGAACCATAACTCAAGGTGACATTTGGCCTTAAAAAAGGGAAACCTGGACACAGACACAGAAGGAGAACGCCACGGGAAGACAGGAGCTGTGCTGCCACCAGCCAAGACAGGCCAGAACGTAGAAGAAAGACCTGGGACAGAGCCTTCCCCAGCGCCTCTGGCGTGAGCATGGCCCACAGACACCCTAATTTCAGGCTTCTGACATCTTGAATTGTAAGGCCACAGATGCCCGTCACTCTGAGTCATCCAGTTTGTGGCACTTTGTTACCACAGTTCTAGCAAACTCATGAGGACCCCAAGAGCTCGCCTGGGTCACCCTGGTACACTCCAGACCAGCCTTCCTTCCCACAGCTCACTCCCGAGCTGCTGCGGCAGTGCTGGTCTCCAGGACTGCGGACTCCACTTCCGCCTCCTTGGGTGGTCGAACCTGGTGCACAGCACCAAGCATTAACGTTTCCAAGATGCCAACTGTGCCTATTCCCTCATTAAAAAGCCTCTAGTGACTCTGCATCTCCTACAGGAAGAAGCTCAAATCCTCCTGCCTACCTCGCAGGCCTCCAAGCAAGCTGCATGTGCTCGGTGAGATTCTCCGGGTGACCCCAGAATGTACTACCTCTTATTCCTGATGCCATGCCTCCTCCCCTGCTCGTCACTGTCCCCTTTCACTACCCACAAAGAACACCATCAGGACCTGCCTTGTCCTGAGGCTCTCTCTACCTGTGTGGGCTAATCCTGACTGTCACCTAGGTGATTATGAGCGGTGACAACCCATGAAAAAGCTTGGGGGTAAGCAACACAGGAGGCGGGCCTAGCTGTAAGAAGTGAGTCATGGGAGGGTAACTGCCCACACCTGTCCCTGGCTTCTCCTCTCTTTCCCTGTCTCTCTGCTTCCTGGCTGCCATGAGTCAAGCAGCTCTGTTCCACTGTGCCCTTCTTCCACAACGTCTCTATCTGGGAAGCAGCGGAGCCTGCACTCTGTAACAGGAGCCAAAATAAACCTTCTTCCTCTAAGTTGAGGGTGTCAGGTATTTAGTCCCAGCAACGGGAAAGCTGGCCAGTACACTGCTCAGGCCGAATGGAACAGCCTCATCTCTGACTCTGTGCACCTACTGCCTGCACCAGTCACCCTGGAGGGTTACCTCACAGTGGAAAAGGCCGTGCTTCAACTCCACAGCTGGACGAGGAGCTTCTTAAGGACTGGGTTCATGTCTTATAGTTTTAGGTTCTTCTTAAAGAAACAGACAACACCAGGCATATGACAGGGTACCTCTAAATTCTTACTGAATTAGCTATTAAATACATACTTAAAACCCCAAAAAATGCTACTTAGGGCTCTTCCTTCAACTGAAGGCTCAAGAACTGGAACACATTTACAGATTTTCATACCATCCTAATGGGTTCGCATATGCCCAAATAATTTAAAACTTAACAGGTGAAATTACTTTGAGACTCAAGTTACTTACCATTCTTCATCACTACATTAGACCACACGTTGGCATTCAAGGCTTGTACAATTCGCTTTACTCCCGTTGACTCAGGGAAGTCATCTACCCGGGGGGAAAAAATATACATATATATACACATACACACACTTATACATAACTACAATACACACACATCTACCCCTACATCCATGTATACATGCATGTACACCCCTGAAGCTACATTTTCAATTACTGTGGCTTAATTCTTATTAGTTGTTACTTTACACTCTAACTTGCATAATAAGGAAAAAACAGCAAATACACAGCAAATATTTCTCCTGACAGAAATATTCTACAAACTGAAATGATTAAATAAACACACAATATGAAAGAGATACATCATACAATCATCCCTGTCACCTCACCAATGGAATCCACTCATATCCTCCTGAAAATGTAAGTCTCCATTAATTACACAATCCTGGCCTAGTACTACAGACTAACCTGGGTTATTTATAGAATGTCTGTTTCCTAAAGGCAGCACACAACAGTGTAAATGCTCCATCTGCCAATGGAAACCACTGGATAATTATCATCTGTTTTAAGGTAGCTATAGAAGAACTTCTTAATCAGAGAAAGAAGTTAAGAATGACTGATGTATCTTACTCAAAATAAAAGGTCCATAATCTCAGGCAGCATAGCAGTAACACAATGACCTCCTTAGCTACAAGTTAGGTATGGCTGTAGACAAGGGAAACAGTTCCTTTGGATGTTGAGGGTTATGGCACAAATCATTTGCGTGTGGGTAGAAGGGGAAAGAGTCTGCAGAACACAGTCCACCCAGGACCTGTCCCCAGTGCCCGGGCCCTGGGAGGCTGAACAGAAGAGCACAGAATCAGAAGTCAGACCCAACGTGGGTCCAGACCTATCACCAAGGACAAGCCATTTACACTATCCTCACACTTTTAAAAGCACAGTTGCAACGGCTCTGCCCACACCTCTCCTGGAGGAAAGACCCCAGGACCAACCCACTGGTGTAACTGCACCTCCACATCAGAAGACCCAGGAGGGAGGAACAGGGCTGTATTCAGCCCACTGTGCCCACTGCCCAACAGGATGCCTGAAGACGGCGGGGGCACCACAACTGCGGCATGGGCAGATAAATCGTTTAAAGAACACGAGTGACGATTAAACTGAAAAATACTACAAAGTGGAGTTTTACTGCCATTGATGTTTGGGTGAAGATGTAAGAGGTATGTTTTTCTAAACTATTAATGACTTGATTCTCGAAAGAATGACTAACACTTTAGGCATTATATCCAGGAAATGAAAAATTGGTTCTGAAATGAAGAGTTAGAACCAGAAAGATGAAATTTAATACAAACGAGCATAAATCTCCATGGGTGCCTGACTATAAATGCAAATAAAGGGCAAGGGAATATGACTTGGAAACAATTTGTATTTAAAAATTGTAGGAGGGGGTGGGGATTTAGCTCAGTGGTGGAGCAACGATCTAGCAAGCACAAGGCCCTGAGTTCGAGCCTCACTACAAAAAAAAAAAATCTAGGAAGTCTTTTGATACCTTGCCTAAAGATGACATATTTAAAAAATTATTTCAAGATTGTTTGAATTAATGTAAGAACGCTGTTCACACCAAGAGAAAGAAGAAGAATAGTGGTACAAAGAATCAAAAATTCTCAGGGGTAACAATCAAATATTGACTCCCAAGGACAAGAGGAAAAGAATTCTAGTGCCAGAAATAAGCAATTAGATATAATGCTAACGCACATAAAGTCAGGCATAAGTTTTAGGAGACCTTTAAAAAAACTTAAGGGGAAACTACTTGCTAAATTTCAATATTCTTTAAAACATACAGGAATAAAAATCTGATTGATTTCATTTTTGTTCTTTTCTTCTTGGACAGGATTTTATTATCAAAGGTAACAGCATTTTAGAAAAAGTCTAAGCCACAATACAGGAAGATATTCCTTTATTTTTTAAAAACTAGGTTGCATGCAATGGCTGATCATGCCCAGTACAGAATGCTTTAACTCACAGCGGTTGCCCTGCCGGGAATGTCATTTGGAACAACCGGCATCCACTCGATGCCACTGTCCAAGGGTCCTCCACTACAGCCCCGGGACCTTTTCTGCTTGCTCCAGCAGCACCGGACATGCAAGAGTTCACAGGACGGACCAACCACTCTCAACATTTCTAAACCGAAATGTAGAGGTACCTGGCATCCCTCATTACTTGGTTCCAGAAGGCATGACAAGTACCAAAGTGTTTCAGCTGAGATGGACAGTGAGGCCCAAGGCAAGACAGCCCAAGTTCTAGCTTGTGTGCTGAGTACTAACCTAACAACGAGTACTGGGACAAAATTTTTGCAGCAAAAATATATCAAGTACCAAATGGGACGTGTCTCAAAACAGTCCACTACTATGGACTATGGGAGTTGCTCCCATCTCTGAAATACCACAGCGCCAGTATTTTTTCTTAATACTAGGACATTCTACCTGGTGACTCAATTATTTGTATCCACATTTTATATTTGGTACGAAATAAAAGGTTTTGGTGGGCCCAAATCTGTCTTTTCTGGGCAGATCCCACACTAGTATACTTGAAAAGAGAAAAAAATCAGGGAATCAAAATTTTTTTTAATTTTTAAAAAATAAAAGCAAGAAATGGAAAGTCCAGACGGTAGCACAAGACGACAGGTAATGAACAGCTATGCTGGGTTACAAGGATATTCCGGGTTTATCGTTGGTTTCAAGGTCCTGAGCACACACGAATAGGTCTCATAAGGCCTCTGAAGTTCCTGTAGTTGATTATGAATTCGAGGAAGGAAAAGAACTTCTACCTATGAATTTAAATCTAACGTTCCTTGTGTGGCAACAGGGAAAGAATAAGGGATTAGAGAAATGACAACCATTTTAGATAGAAATCCTTCACTGTCATCTATTAGAAGAAAAAAATTTCTAGTCCTAAATGGGTGGTAAAACCAAATAATTGGATCATTACATTACTGGCAAGACCACATCAGAGGGTTCTGCTCCAACCCTTTGCAGACAGCTTGGGGGACACAGTGTCTCCTGATTTTCACCTCATTCTTCTCTCCTAAACTGAAAGTCTCTCCCATCGAAATGCAGACGCCATTCACACTCACCGTCCTCCTCAGGCAGCTCATCGGGACTAAGCTCCACCAATTCAAAGCCGTGTCTGATGCACCACTCTTGAGCTTTCTGTCGGCTGACTCCTAAAGTAATATGTAAAACAATTTTTATAAGGAGAAATAAAGTATGAGCACCCCGCGATACTCTCCACAAATCTCAATGCTTTTTCTTTAACGCCAGTGATATTTTAAAGGCATCTAAAATAAAGTAACGTAAAGAAAACAATTTCTCAGCCCCAAAGTATCCCTTTCTAAAAACAATATAAGCCAGGAAAGGAGGCGCACGCCTATGATCCCAGCACTCAGGAAGATGAGGCAGAAGGATTGCTGTGAGTCTGAGGCCAGACAGACTTGGCTAGATACTGAGTTCAAGGCCATCCTGAGCTACATAATGAGACCCTATCTCAAAAAAAAAAAAAAAAGGTAAATACAGTAAGATTCCAAAAATATATTTGTAAAGTGACAAAGTCACAGGAGATGTACTGTTCTGTTCTAAGGAAACAGATTCACTCTGCCTCCTACAAATAGCCAACACGTATCCCAGGGAAGTCCCATCCCCAAGCCTTACCTTCTTCACAGACTCTGTCACAGACCAAGATCATCACCTCTGGAACCCACGCTTCTGCCAGTGGAAGCCACGAGGAGACGCTGTCAAGACCTGATTTCTATGTGGAGAAAAACAAGGATACAAACAAAAACAGAAAAAGAGACATTAAGAAAAATCACAGAAAATGCAGAGGAAAAGAAGAAAGCATACGATCATCTTTTATTCGAGGCTCAATGGAAAACAAAGTCTTACTTGTGAGCTGTCAAAGTAAACCACAAACGCCTGGACAGAGTCCACAATTTCTGGGGTGACTAGGAATTTGTTTGGCACCACACACAGGTTGATATCTGCTGAATAGTATTTATTATCAATGGTCCAGGGGTAGAACCTCACAGCGTCGTCGGAAGTCGTTCCCACGGGAAGATCTTCTGCTCCAAGGATATCTAAACAAATGATACAACATTACCAGGGAAGCACAAAACCAATGCCTTGGCCGATTTTCTCAATAAAATACCAGACTGATCTGCTACCTTGGCTGCTTTCTTTTACGCGAGGATTCCAAAGGGCCCTGTGTTTATTAGGATATTTTATTCTCTGATCATTTGATTATAAAACAATGACAATTTAAGTTGTTGGCTTTTTTTCCTTTAAAAACACAAAAATTGTGACTAAGTAGCAGAGAAAAACGATAATATGATTACTCAGAAAAGATTGAGGAGAAGAGAAAGAATTCATTCTTTTGTTTAAGTACTTCAGGGGCAGTGAAGAATTACAAGTATCTTCAGAAATTTCTATTTTGTACTTACTTCAGGTTAAAAAGGAAGAAAGGATTAAGGCAAAACCATTAATAACAGAGAAGAGCTACATACATTCCTCAGGCTAACTGCCTAGACATTAATTCAATTAATGAAACAAAAGAATAGATACTGATAAATGACCCCAATTCCATTTATATTGAGGTTTGGTTCAGTCTTCGAAGGCCAACCCAAATTTCCGCTTGGCTAAGACAACTCTGGCAAATAAACGTTAAATGCATAGAAGCCAAGCAAATTTAATGTTTTCGGTTACAGCTAAAGCCCTCAGAAACCCATGTAGAGCGTGGGCTAACAGGAAACCTTTGCAGGAGCAGACAAGTCAGTGACAAACGCCTGAGTACAGACATAGCCGTGGGACTCCAGAAGCATTCTGGTCCCTTGCGTCACACAAGGTTTAGAACCGGAAGAGACATCAGAAATTGTTCTAACCCAGACTCCCAACTCTCGCACCCACGCCTAGAAAATCCATCTTATATAGATGTAGAAAATGAGCTTAGAGAAACAAAATGACGTGTCATTAATGGGGCTATCAGAAGAATATAGAAAAATGGTCAAAACCTCCTTTTCCGTGCATTTAAAGACAAACATGTAAAATATATCTCAAATTCACAATTAGCAGGACACTGAAAACTAGAAGCTGAATTTTAAATTCCAAAATCAAAATTATATTGTACATTTGGAAAGCTGCCATCACTTCTGCTTGACAAAGATATGGGGAAATCATTTAGTCCGAAAGACTGCTAAGATAATGTATGTATAACATACAAAGCCTGAATGTGTTTGTGCAGTCTTTGAATGCAGACTAAGTGCATTCAAACTAAAATGCTGCTTAACCAAAAAGGAATGTAAAATAAATTTGAGATTTCATATTTGATATAAAGCATGCTGTGAAATGAATGCTTTCAAATTTTTTACCAAAACCAGAATTGCTACTCTTACCCACATTTGAAACTATGATCTCTTAGCCTCTCTCTTTAAGAAATTAGAAAAAAGAATTAAGAAGTTCTTTCTGCTTAATTTCTACCTGAAGTCATAATCTTTTATTTAATGTCAATCAATTCCATAGCAACCAGCAAAAGGGTCCCTCATGGAGTATTACAATGAATTCGGTTGGGAGTTCAGGAGAAAAAACAAATGAGTTATTAAAAGCAAAAGTTCTGTTTTCATGTAAATGTGTCGTCACAAACACAAAGACCAACTCCTGGTCTACCTTACACTGCAAGCTATCATCCAAACCCAAAGCAGGGGCCCCAACATAGCACCACTCCAAAGAGCTCCCTACCACACGGCCAACACACACGCCATAGCACGCTGCCGCCAGCAGACAGGAAGAAGGCAAACTAACCCCAACAGAGGAGCAAATAATGTATAAGCTGATATTTTACCACACAGTGGAAAGTGCCACCATATGAAATCAGTCTTTATTTGTGAGCAATTTTTTTAAATGATGAATTTACTACCTTTCTAAAGAGGGAAACATCATATTCACTTGTTATTACAAGGCAAAGTACACAGGCCAAGGGACTAATATTCCTGCCACTGTCGTAAGGGGTCCTTGCTAGTTCCTAAATGGACTGTATGGTTGAAAACTGAAATCAAAGTTGGTAATGCTTCTTTTCAAATCAGTGTCTTCAACTAATGTGAAAAATGAAACATAGCAATTACTAACCATGATTTTGAGTATCTGGATCTATTAAGGATGGTTCATTTTACTAATGTTTAGAATAAAACAATATCACTTGGCACTCTTAAAATGTCACTTTTATATAATGTTTGATTTTTGCATGATTAAGATATTTACTGAATGCATAAAGCTATTTCTTAACACATACATACGTATTATGATGGAAGGATGCCCCTGCCATAAACTCAGGTGGCCACAGGCAACTGCAGACTGGCAGGCTCCATGTTTCCATGATAACTGGTAAGGGCCGTGCTAGGGAGGGCTGACCTTTGAGCCCCACTTGTAAAAAGGGTAAAGATAAACAACAGGATTAACCAAATTGAACCAGCGGGCATCCCTTAGAAGCGAGGTAACTGCATTCTTAGGCAAAGTAGGTGAAAATTGTTGTAACCAATCAGTGGATTTAATTTGTACCCTAAAAACATTAATGGGGCAGAATTTCACAAATAAATTCTGCTCTCTTTGTTCAGTCTTTGCTCAGGCTTTAGACATGGGTCCCCTGGGCCACACACTGGGCCACGCACTGAAAAAGTTGTTTTCTTGTGAGCAGCATGGTGCCTTCATTTCTTTGGCACTGACCTCCTCTTCCGCAACATTATGTGCGCGCACACACACACGCAGAGCAGAATACTATTCGACCATAAAAAAATAAAACTGTCTCATTTGCGACAGTGCAGATGAACTGGGGGATCATTATGTTAAAATTAAGTAAAGTAAGTCCGTCACAAAAAGACAAGTATTGTCATTGACAAAACATGATCTCACACAAGTTGAGGGTAGAATGGCGGATGCCAGAAAATGGGGTGGTGAAGGAGGGAAGGGAAATGTCGGTCCATGAATACATAGTTACAGGTAGATAGAATAAATGCATAAAATGTTTTTAAAACAAAAATAGGCAAAGAAAGACAAAGTAAATAAAGGATTGCCTGGGGCTGGGGACGAGACCAGGTGGGAAAAAGCGGTGGTGGAGAGCTATTGATGGTTGTGAAGTTTCTGGGGTGATGATGACATGCTCACAATGACGGTAGCTGACGGTAGCAAAGGTCCCACAGCTCTGTGAGTGCTGTACGAAGAGTCATCGGTGGTAATGTGTTAATGAGTATATTGCATGACAATTATATTTCAATAAAGTGAACTGTATTCCAATAAAGCTTTTTAAAATTAGTAAATAAAAGTAAAAAGAAACAACCCTCCCCCAAAAAAGCAGCTATTCCTTCTTTCTCTAAACCCAGATGGGAATAGAACCAGTAAGTTAGGAAAATGAATTTCACATTTTAGTAGCTGGATATGTTTTGTTTCATTTTATTCTTTGTGCTGCCTAAAACAAGTTGATAGCTCAATTCACTTTTTCGTTTTTAACATTTTATGTCTAATCAGATACTTTCAGAGAGGCTGCATATGGTCTTTATTATCACATCTGTGCCATATTAGAACCAGGGAGAGAAGAGTGAAGACACTCATTCCAATTCTTAGCATCAATATCTTAATGTAGAGTTTAATTGTAAAAATGTAAATGCCCGTGGTAAAATTAACTTTCCTCCCTCATCTTTTCTATTTGGCTTCAAACGTTTAACAAGAAGTTTATTCTTCACCAAACTAAAACAAAATCACCAAATGCTTGTGCAAATAGTGGAGAATTCCAAGATCAGTGAGCATTAACTCACCCATTTACAGATCAGAAAACTGAAGGCCAGGAAAAAAAAAAAAAAGAAACCACTTGTCTAAAAGGAGCAGAGCCTAAAGCTGAATCAAGTCACAACATTTCCTACTTTACTACGACATCCCACTATCATCATCTGAGCCAGATCACAAGGGTCTGACAGTCACAAGCCAAAACCAATCCTTGGACCTACTGTCACCCTCTACTCTTTCTAGGGACATGAAAAAGAATTTTCAGAACTCGGGTGCCCTTAAACATGAGCCTGTAGGACAACCCATCAGAAAACCGGTTAAGGTATTCAGGTACTTATATGACAAAGCTGAGTCATAATGATTTTTTGTTTTTTTTAGTTTTTTTCTTATTGTTGTCTGTTGCCAGATAAGACTTAGAAAAACCGTGGTGCTCTCCCGTCCTCGCTCTTCTCTATACTGAATTTTAACGTAGTCAGCTCTGCCACGCAGTCAAAAGCAGCTTCACCCTCCTCCTGGGCAAGGTCCGCCTGTCTCACTCGCAGCACAGGCAGCCACCTGGGGGAGCTGTGATACAGAATCTTTTAGCAGACAGAGACGAGGTGATTAATCGCCAGGTTATTACACACTTGGTTTCACAGAATACTTAATTTGTAGTGGTTTTTACAATAGAATTGCAATGTTGACCCACTTCCAGCAACACATCTGAACCTCTTCCCCAGTTTTAAGTACAACACCCTCCCCGAAAAGGGACAAGAACTCTCCCCAGCGGACAAACTGTTCTTATGTGGACATCAATTCTATTTACTTTTTCACTTCCATGGTGAATTTATTTCCCATCACCCCACAGGGAAGATGCTGGAAGAGTAAAGAGATCTGAGTCCGAAGCAGCATTTCAGTTTAGCGGCCCAGCGGCCCCTCTTCCTGCTGGCCAGCCCTGCACGGCTCCCTGTCTGTCTCTGGGTCCTTCTCTCTGAGAAGGCGTCCCTTTGCAACCAAGTGTAAGGAAGAAAAGAGGCGGCTTTCTAGGTTTCGGAATCAACAGGAGGTAAGGATCTTTCTTAGCAGGAATGAGGAAGTAGACTGAAGTTTGAGAAAATTTCTCCAAACACCACGGCCACTTGCAGACACGAACACCCCACGGGCCCAGTTTTACACACACAGGTACATGCATTCAGCCCCTTTCTCCTGTCCACCTCAGCCAAAAAATGCCAAAATGAGCACATTCCAAACTAAGCTCTGGGACACAGTATTTGAGATTATCCACATCTCCTCTAGCAGTAGGATAATTAAGCACACTTTCACTTCAGATAGGATGAGTGTTCACTTAACTAGTCACAGACTCTGTGTGAAGAGAATCCCTGCAGTGGTTAAACCATCTTTCCTGGGCCCCAAGGTCTTCTTCCTCAGACAGAAACTGCCCTCGGCCACACAGCACGGGCTCCGCCCCGGGAGCGAGCGTTTGGAGTCCCACCACACTGCTCGGCCTCCCTCGAGGAGGCTGCTCCGGCCAGGAGACGACAGACCGAGGCCTGCAGAGCTGGCACACGTCGGGGTCAGACACACACGTGTTTGAACGCGGGCCCTCGGCCAGCAAGACCTTGGCCATGCTGACCGCTCTGTCTCACGCCCTCACACGGAGGCAAAAACACTCCTGAAGTGGTTTTTGATTCAATGAAAACACGTAAGAAAGTGCAGGCTCTGAGCACAGAGCGGCCCGCAACAACCTGCACTTCCTTCTTCCCAGCTGAGGCTGCGTCATGGAGCGCTGGATAGTGTCAGCAACTGGCCAACTCCCTCTGCCCGCTTTCTGCCCCTGACCGCCCCTGAATATGCCTTCTCCAAGTCCCCTTTTCTACTGGCAGGCTCACGCTGAGACAGAAGAGCAAGCAATCAGGAAAATTATAGGAGGCGGCAGAGTCTGACGTCAGCTGAAGGGGAAAGTAGTCATTATAAAAGACAAGAACTGAGGAAAATGTGACTTGGGAAAAACACCAAAGCCAAGGTTTTCATTAACCAGTAAGGTAAAAGGCCTTTAAAAACCATAATGGGTCCATGCTGTTGCAACCAGAAGTAATTCACAGCCATAATTTCACAAGAATGTCCTATGGCCGTGTCCTGCCCTGTCACGCATCTTGTGGCAGTTATTAAGTAACAGATGACTTTCCACACACTGAGAGCCAAGCACAGTGCCACCACGTCAAGGGCCTTGGTCGCCTGGGTGGCATTTAAAGGCTAAAACTGCAGCGGCAGAGCTGGGGACTTGCACACACAAACGTCGGGAAGTTCTTGCCGGGGTCCCCAAGCAGCTGCTCTGCAGCCTCCTGGTGCATCTACCTGCGGCCTCTGCTTCTGCCCGAAAGGTCGGTGTCTCGGGCACACTGAGGTGGCCGGGGAGGAGGTAAAACAGAGAGCGCACCACTATTCCACCGACAGCATGGAGACTCGGCTTTGCCAACACTGACTCCACCTCTGCCCACACAGCCCTTCTCCCTGGTCACACTTTACATTCAGACTCCGAACGCTTGTGGGCTTTTTAGACCTCAGTGGAAAAGTTCTAATAGTTGAAAGCAGAGAGTATTCAACCCAGTTCTCCTTTTCCTCAAGTTCACTATCTCCCAGCAGTCATCTGGAACTGGTCGCCACAGATTCATCTTAAAATAACTGGGTGCGCTGATGGGGTGTGCCAGCACAGGCCTGTAATCCCAACACTTGGGAGGCTGAGGCAGGAGGATCACAAGTTCAAGGTCAGCCTGGTCTCTACAGTGAGTTCGAGGTTGGCTTGGGCTACATAGCCAGACCCTGTCTCCAAAAAACAGTAACTCTGTGTGCGTGTGTGTGTGTGCGTGTGTGTGCACGAACACAGGAACAGCCTTTGCTTGATTTTAGAAGACATCACAACACAATGAGAGACAAAAATATAAAGGAGCCAGCAGGAGTTTGAGGAAAAAGCCCACCCCAAAGAGGAAAGCTACCCCTGTGGACCTCCGGAAGACCTGAGGCTCCTCTCCAAAAAGCAAGACAAGAGCCCTGCTTCAAGTGCAGAAAAGCAGTCACTAATGACCCCTAATGCACCACAGCTTACATAGGTGAAGCACTGAGACTCCTGTTTTCAACTGGATCCACGCTGTGGGCAATCTTGTTTGGGATGGCTCTCGGCCTCTCAGTAGTCTTACATCCCTCCTTGCCATACTTTCTCCCCCACGGGAAGCATGGAGATCTACAGTTGCTAGATCTGTCACAGTATACGCCTTCCACAGACTGGGAAACATTCTGACCTGCTCCTTCTCGTATTTGGGCTCTGCATCCCCAGCCTTGTAGTAAAGTTTATCCGTTCAGCCTTCAGATGGTGACCCAGAAGACAGCCCTACAGACAGACAGCCCTAGGAGAGCCCCAGGACTCTCCTACAAATTCGCCGAGCTCTCTCCCACTGAACAGGAAGCTCAACAGTTCTGCACATACAGGCACCGACTCCTTTCTCACTGTCTTCTGACAGGAATATTTTCTTTCTTTCTTTTCTCAGCCCAGTCAGTGAACCACAACACCCCAATGTAGATGGAGAGCACATACTCCCCAGGAAGTAGGGCCCACAGCCCCCTACCTAGAAGCAGCTGTATGAAGACAGAGACTGCTATACCTTCAGCACCTAATAAAGCACTATGGGGCTTCATGGAGGGGGAGGCAGGAGATTAGGGTGTGGGAAAGCAGCCGGGCAAGCAGGTATGACCTCAATCACAGAGATCCAGGGCCCACTAGGCCAAGTCCTGCACCTGGGACCATCGGAAAGCGCGAGCTTCAGTTCTCACAAGAAATCAAGCTGGTTTTGACAGCCCAGATCTGACAACAGCCTGAGGACTGGGGGACACAAAAGACGGGCACCATGAAGCCCTGCACTACTGTGCACTTCAACAGTGACCCACTCTCACCCTGCAGAGTGCACCTCTTTTTCTATTTTAATTGGCTCACACTCACTCTGAAGAGCCTATTTCTCTTCCTACCATTAATACCTTTAATAAATGTGAAATCTTTTTTTTTTTTTTTTTTTGGTGCCCAGAGCCTTGCACTTGCTAGGCAAGCACTCTAACCACTGAGCTAAATCTCCAGCCTAAATGTGAAATTTTGCTTTAGAAAAAAGGGCAGGAATAGGAGAGAAAATACAGGACTTTTTCTTTTCTTCTTTCTCTTCTTTTCCTTAAACGAGGGCCAAGCAGGAACCATTAGTTTCCAAGTTTTACAGACTGTATGCAAAGACCACTTCATTAATCCTGGTGGCACAGCTCATGGATAATCCCTACCCCTACTTTGGGAGACAGAGGACTTCTTTAAATTCCATTTACTAGCACGATTCAAAACTGTGTTCTACAATCCTAAAATTTGTATGAAATCAGAAGACACCCAGAATAGCAGAAGCAATCCTGAGTAGTATGAGCAAAGCAGGAAGCATCATAATCCCAGGCTTCAAGTTACATAACAAAGCTACAGTGATAAAACAGCATGGTACTGGCACAAAACCAGACATGCGGATCAATGAAACAGAAGATGCAGAAAAAGCCCCAGATCCGATCTTTGACAAAGTGGCCAAAAACATAAGCTGGAGGAAGGATAGCACCCTTAACAAATGGTGCTGGAAAACAGGCTGTCCATATGCACAAGATTAAAACTAGACCTGTATTTCTCATAGGTACTAGACTAAATCAAAATGGATCAAAGACCTACATATTAAAACAGAAACACTTAATCTGCTGAAAGATAAAATAGGTAAAACTCTTGAAGATGTAGACATAAGCAAGAATTCCTAAACAGAACCCCAACTGCACAAGAAATAACATCAAGAATAAATGAGATCATATTAAATTTAAAAAGCTTCTACACAGCAAAAGACACAACCAACAAATTGACGAGAAAACATACTGAATGAGAAAAAATTGTGCCAGCTATTTCTCAGACCAAGGACTAACATCTAGAATAAAGAACTCAAAAAAAATAGATGCCCCCAAATAAAAGACCCAATTAAGAAAAAAAGAAAAACAAACAAAAAAGGGCAACTGAAATGAACAGACACGTCAAATAAGTAGTACAAATGGCCAATAAACACTGTACATGAAAAAATGTGCAACATCTCTGGCCATTAGAGAAATGTAAATTAAGCAACACTGAGATACTATCCTACTCTAGAAAGAAAGGCTATCACCAAGAAACCAAATAATAACAAATGCTGGCAAGGATGGGGCAGAGGGGGGGTTCTACATTGTTGATGGGAATGTAAACTAGTATAGCCACTATGGAAATCAGTATGGAAATTCCTCAAAAAAATCTGAAAATAAAATTCTGTTCAACCCAGCTATTCCCCTTCTAGGTATCTTGTTGAAAGAGTTAAAGGCATCATATTACAGTGATCCAGGCATACCTATGTTTACAGCAGCACAACTCAGAATAGCAGCCTATATGTCAGCAGATAAACATATAAAGAAAACGTGGTATTTACATACAATAGAGTACTACCATGCCATGAAGAAAGATAAACTTGAGTCACTTGTAGGAAAATGGAGACCATAATATTAAGTAAAATAAATGAGACACACAAGCTTAAATATCACATGGTTTCTCATGCGAGAAATCCAAAATATAAATAAGGAGCAAAATAGAAGACAGATAATAGGAAATAGAGAGCTACATCTTTTGCAAATGGGAAGGGGACCAAGAGATGGAGGGAGAAGAAGGGGGAGGAAGGGAAGGAGATGAAAAACAAAGAATTGAGATGTGTTATGCGTATGTATCAATTCCCCAGGATGAATGTAATCACTATGTACTGCAAACATGGACTCATAAAAAAATTTTAAATTATATTTTTATATTAATTATAAAAAATTTAAGTTCTACATACATATATATCTAAAGCAGCGGCCCTCTCCGGGGACAGGATTTTTGCCCCCCACAATGACATATGTCAACATTTAGAGACCTTCCTTTGTTGTGACAAGCAGGGAGATGCTCCTGGAGTCTGGCAAGTGGAGTCCAGGGGTCCTGCTGAACACCCCACGACATACAGGGCAGCCACACATCAGGGAGGAGCTGCCCCAAAGTATCAACAGCACAGAAGTCGCAAAGCCCTCATCTAAGGAAAGAAACCTTGTGGAACTGACTTAGCTCAGTCTTCACGAAACAAAATAAAAATTCTAGATTGCAAAGTTGGTTTCATTCTTCTCACGGAACTGAAAACAGGCATCACAGCGGGCACCATAATGGCCCATTCCAGACACAAGTGTCTTCCGCATGATTCCGACAAAATCTACTTCTGATAAAAATCTATGTATCATGAGTTCTTTGCCTATTAACTATAAAAATGATTTCGCAATTAATCTTACATGCTTTGAAAATAAATTGTGAATGTCAGTGTTTTGGAGAAAGAAAAAATGAAACCTGAAGAGGACAACTCTAAAATATAAAACCATGTGATATGAAAGTATGTCTATTCAGGATGACTACAGTCTATCTGGGGGAGACGCTAATCTACTATGAAATAAGACAGACATGAGCCAACCTTGGTTGTGCAGGCCTATAATGCCAGCGCTCTGGTAGGCTGAGGCAGAAGGATCCCAAGTTCATGCCTAGCCTGGGCAACTTAGTGAGATCCTGTCTCAAAATAAAAAATAAAACAAACAGGACAGAGGCAAAGCTCAGTGTAAAGGCCTTGGGGTCAATGTCCAGTACTAAAAGAGGAGGAGGAGGAGGAGGAGGAGGAAGAGGGGGAGGACAATGATAACAGGAAAAGGAAGGGAGGCAAGAAAATGACAAACATGTTCAAGATGAATTTCTAAAACACAGTAAGTTTAATGAATCATTTGTTCTGTAGCCTTTGTACTCAAATAATGAAAGTAAGTTTGGCCCAATGGATAGTGTCATGAATGCTAACGAAGCCAAAGCCCTAGTATCCAAGAGACCTTCAAGAAAGGTAAAATCAAGCCAGCCATGGTAGTGCAAATGGGTAATCCCAGCACTCAGGAGGCTGATGCAGGAGGATCCCCGTGAATTCGAGGCCAGCGTGGCCCACACAGTGAGTTCAAAGGCAGCCTGAACTACATAGTGAGACCCTCTCTCAAAAAACCAACCAACCAATCAAATAAAGTGAAATAAAATAAGAATCCAGAAAAAGGAAGCAATACAGAAAGTAGTATAAAGAGAGGCAGAACACCAGTAGTTGCCGAGAGCTGGATGTGGGGAGGAGGAGTGAGACAGATAAGCAAAGGTTTCCTTCTGGGTAAACACAAATGTTCTCATGTACATTGTGATTGTGATGCAAAAAATATTAAGTATCAATGAATTGCATGCTCACAACAGGTAGATACTACGGAATTTATAATGTTCCTCAATCAGCAGGACAGCCAATTCTGTGGCTGGTCTGCCGAGTTTACTGACGGTGCAGGGCCTGGGGCCTCGGGCACAAGTTTCGGGTACTTGGCACGATGGTTCGCTCCTGTAAATACCTGCGGAATTAAGGGCAACTGGCTTAACCCGTTCCCACCAGCTTGAACCACCGGTGGGTGGCACAACGCGTGACTGGCCCTTTGAGTGGCATGGGACAGTCACATTAGGTGGTACAAGCCACCTGGTGGGACGGTCATGGACATACGGGCCTGTCATGACCTTGTTAACATGAGGTAACTAAGAAGAAGACAGAACTCTGCTCAATTTTTTTTCGCCCAAAAAAGTCTGGCCCAGCCCCAGCAGAACTCAGACAGAATGCAGCGGTTCTGGCGGCATCAGGGTGCTGCTTCTCACAGAATCACCCCGCATCTCCTGCTCTGAGCAGACTGATTTCCATCCAAGCAGGATGATACTTTTCTCCAACTCCTTGTAGAACCAGCCATTGGGTCAGCACGGAAAATCAGACCCTAAAGGTTGTTACTGAGTCTAAAACATGAGTGAAGGCAACTGCCCCAGTCCGCCATGACCTACATCAATCTTGCTCCTGGATAAAATATTATTAGAGATGTACTGCGGCATTGGTGTGCACCGGCTCCAACACAAATACAACATCACGTCCAAATTATCGTCCTTGCCAGGCACATTTAAAACAGTTTTCATACTTTAACCTTACAAAAATGACTGACTTTATATCACTTTTCATTATTTATTGAGTGTCATTATTTGTGGAAGAACTACACCGGGCGAAAAGCAGCAAGTTATTTAAACCAAATGACCACTACATACCTTCTAGATGCTTTTTACCTCTTGCCCCACAAAAACAAGCAGTTAGATGGCCCATAAATACAGGTCTGAGTCTAGACATGCTGCACATCTTCCAAAATGCTACAATACTCTGCATACTGTAAATGGTTTCACGCAATTTAAGACTGATGCATAATATGGTTCCACTGATGTTCTCCCTCCTACTCTCCAAACCAAACCCTTCACCAAGTTATTGGAAGGACAACACTTCATAATTATTTTGCTCATCAAAGTATCTTTTAAAAATTAGTCTAAAATTTCATGCAAAAAGTCAAGTTCTCCACTCCACAAGTGAGGAAACAAACTGGACACAATAAACACATTTTCAATTATTACTGATCATATTTCATCTATGAAGGCTCCAACAACCACAAAGTAGTAAGCGTAGACTTATTTTGAGAGGTGTACAAATTTTTGTTTTAGTAGTAAAACCTTATACTGCAGTGTGTCCTATCTCTAGCTCTATTGTGAATACACACAATTCTAGCTGCCTAGAAGTTGATCATGTCTGACATGCAGAGCAGAATGAGAAGTGAACCTCAGCTCCCCAATTTTAGACGATGTTCACTATGCTGTGCAAGGTCCTCCCCCTCTTAAATGAAAATGTTCTCTTTAGTCAGGGACTGCAGGAGTCTTTTTTAAGTACGGGAAGGCGTCTGATAGACCTAGAAACAAAGCCCCAGTCTTGCGGAAGAATGCATGTTTTCCAAAGAAGCAATTTCATAAATGATGGCTGGCTCTGCCTGTGTCATTCTCAAAATCTTATTTATCTATCACGTAATTCAGCTTTCTGGCTGTGGCGTTCTAGAAACCTGAGGACCAGTGGGTTATTTCTATAGGCAAATGCTTATAAACTCTAAACACAAGAAGTTAAATTTCCTATTGTACAAGTCATGTGTCTCCCAAAACCTCTAAGATTAATCCTTAAATTACCACACACACAAAAGTCTTCACATAACACACAAAACTTGAGAATGCCAGAGTCAAGAAGCATAATACAAGCTAACACAAGAAATTAACATAATCACATAGAATGTTACATCTAGACAGGATGTTAAGAGATGATGTGGAGCAATGTTTTATTTTTAATGTAAATGCTATTCAGGAGTGACTAATATATATACATATATCTCCGTGACTAACGTATGTCTCTACTTTGAGTTTACTCAATCGAAGAAGTAAAAATCCAGACATTATGAAAGATTATCAAGCCTGCATAATGCTTTTTCAAAAAACATATATATACACATATATGTATATAAGATAAATATGGTATATATGAGTCACTATATACATTTACTATATTGAATAATACTCTAAATAGGCCCTCTGAGCAAAAAAAAAAAAATTTTTTTCCTCTCAAGGAAGACTCAACTACCCCAAATGGCAATGAAAGCATGTTTTCAAACCCTCTTAAGTTAAAGAGTTAATCTTCTCTATCACTTCTTTCTTTTTATTTAATTTTCTTTCAATTCTTATACCAGAGCCACCACCTTACACGAAGTAGGTCTGATTACTACAGCAATCCCAAACGGTTCATTCATATGCGTCCAAATCCTGAATTCGAACACGGGACCCAGCACTGCACACTCGGGCCAGGTCCCCCTGCACTTCCGCGCCACAGTTTTGTCTGGAAAATGGGATAACCTGCCTTCACGAGAACACAGCCCCAAACTAAATGAGGCACAAACACGTCTGCAGAGTACTGAGGTATGTGTAGAAGTCTATTGCTACTCTAAGATCTTCAAATTCCTACATTTCACTAAATGAATTTTGCTCCAGATGTTCCAGGTATTTGTTCAGCTGTAGAAACTGAAGGGCTTACAGTTGCTGACTTAGCATTACATACTTTAAAACTGAACAAGTCTCTAGGGACTGCCTATCGAAAATTTTTTCCATGCAAGTAGAGTAAGATACTAAGACTTAGGTATCTACGTTTTAGTATTTTCACAGTCGGTGCAGCATCTTCACTACATTTGTCTTGAGGGCATCCAACAGTATCTTACTTGTCATTCTAGCTGCAGTAACTGGAACAGAGACTAGCTCTGTATTTAATACTCACCAGACTGCACTTTTCCAAGATAAAAGTAAAATGTTCATAAAACATGTGCAGTGAGAAGCAGCCCTGGAGGTCAGACCCTTGCTCTCAGGCTGTATATAACCCTCGCAAGCGCCTCCAGCATCGTAAGCTTCCTTTCTCTTTCAAGTCTACACCGTAAGGCAGTAATGCCTCTTTTATTTGCTGTACGACCTCTAACCAGAGCACTGCAAATACGGCCTTTGGGTAACAAGGAGACGTTTCTCCCAAAGTCCACACATGCACTTTATCCACAGCACAGATCACTGGTTCTTAAGTACATTTCTAACAAACGAGGTTATTTGGTTACCAAATATTTCCCAAAGTTGATTAAAAGCATTAAAGTGCTCCTCTTCGTGATGCTTGACAAGGAAACCAAACCTCCCCGAGGAGGAGAACAGAGTCAATTCAAACCTTTCCTACAGGCTAATTAACCACCAGACTTTGACAAAAGTTATTTACCAGGGTAGACTCCATCTTTTATCCCAATATTAAACTCGATCCAAGACTAATTCAATTTTTAGTTACAGTAAACAGTCGCTGATAAGTAAATACTTCAGTCCAACGCTATCTATTGCTACCTTCCTCACAACCTTGGAAGAAATGTTAAGTCGTCTTTCCTTACTCAATCTGTTCACTAATCGTTCCAATTTTATTTGTCAGTACATAACAGTAACGGTATTGCAAAGGAAAGATCATCTAATTTCAACATGAATCGCCGTTATTTAAAAGACACTTCACACATGGAAATAAAATGGATTTCACAGAATTTCCTCTACAGTAATGTTAATACACTTTATAGAAGTATGCCACAAAATTACAATTTGCCAACTGAAGGTAACCAGCTCCTTCCAGTACAATGTTACTATTTGCCAACTAGAGGTAACCAGCTCCCTCAGGCAGGGACCTCATTTGTCAATTTAGATTTTTAAAGCATATGACAGAGCATCACGGCCATCAGAACACTGTATTTAGTGTTCCTGAAATTGTCTTTGAGAAGACTTTCACATATCACTAATGGGAATCCAAAAGCATAGAGGTCATTTGGAAACTGAAACCAAGAATCTTGACCAAATTCTAGTATATGCACTAGATGATATACAAAGGAAACTAATTTTTATGTAATATTGAGAAACATCAGGATATAGGATGGGAAGGAAGTTCGGTTAGTACAGCACTTGCCTAGCATGTGCAAGGCCCAGGGTTTGGCTGGATTCCTCAGGACCAAAGAAAGCACAGAAACGAACAAACAAACCCCAAGAAAACAAAACAAAAACCCCTGTGGAAATGTTCATATACTTTTAATTCATTAACATGACTTAAAAATATAATTCAAGGGTTGGGGATGTAGCTCAAATGGTAGAGTGCTTGCCCAGCAAGTACAAGGTCCTGAGTGTGATCCACAGCACCAAAAAAAAAAAGAAAGAAAAGAAAAAAAAAAATTCAAGGTGGGGGTGTAATACAGTAATACAGTGACAGAGTGCTTGCCAAGCACACACAAGGACTTCGGTTGATCTCCAGAACCACCATACACATACACACACACGTCAGTATAAAAATTGTTTATGAAATGTAATTGCAATTATTTCTTCTTTTAAAACCATACATTAGGGGCTGGGGATTTAGCTCAGCGGTTAGAGGGCTAGCCTTGCAAACATAAGGCCCCGAGTTCGATCCCCAGCTCCAAAAAAAAAATCAAAACCACACATTAGCGCCAGCTGCAGTGGCACATGCTTGTAATCCCAGTACTTGGGAGGCTGAGGAAGGAAGATCACAAATTCAAGTGCCACCTTGGTGAGTTAGCAAGCTGTCAAAATAAAAAAGGTCAGAGGATGGATTTGATCTCCAGTATGAGGTGGGAGAAGGGGACAAAACCCCAAACCCACACATTAGGGAAAAGGCTGGAAAAGAAGTGCACAGAAATGTCAGCAGTCTATGTGTTTTGGTGATAAGGTATCTAATATTTTCTTTCCTCCATATGCTAAGTTTTCTTAATGAGTATGCACTTGTTTTACAAGGAAGCGATAAAGAGGAGGAGGAAAGGAGGGAGAGAGGGAGGTGAGAGGCAGAGGCCTGAGGGACAGAGAGGAAAGGAGGAACATTGCTCAGAGATTAGGAAATTGCAAAATTAGAGCAATCAGCTCTCAAGTGGTAAGTGCTGCATTTAAGGAAGACGACTAAGCGATCACAAATAGTAACTAAATCATGGAATATTTGTGCCAGAGGGGTATCTTGCCTAATCTCTTCATTAGCAGGTGTAGCAAAGAATTACAATTGTATGCTTTGCTGTTTACAAAGTGCTTTCAAACTCACATCACCTGTCCTTCAAAACACCTGTTCACACACCCTATTTTTAAGGATCAGGAAACAGGGGGAGGAAAAGAACATGTTTCCATAACGCTGCCTATCATTTATGGAAGGCTTACTACGTGTCTGCTTGGGCCTTAGAGCAGAATCCAATGAGCAGTATCCTTGTTTTACAGTTAGGAGAAGTGAAAGGCAGACAGGTGACTTGCGCACAGTCACACACCTAAGAGCTGTCATCAAAGTCGTATCGTTAAAATACAAGTCTTGAGTTGGCGGGACTTCACAGAGCTCTTTAGTTTGAGTTAGCCTATGACCTAGTTGCTCTCTACTTACTTGACTAAGGTTTCTTTTAAGAGTTACCTAGGCTGGGGGCCGGAATGCATCTCACTGGAAGAGTGCGTGCTTACTACGCAAGACCAAAAAAGTTACTCGGTTTGACTGCCGCACTGAGGGTCCAGAAGGAAAAGCAAGAGGCGCAGTAATACCCGAGAACTAAGGTGGGCGATAGCCCACGCGCCGGGAGGAAGGCAAGGCGGTTACAGTCTGAAGGGAGAGGACCCGGACAACGAAGTCCTATCCAGAATTTCGAGGAAACACTGTACCTCGGCAGCAGGGACTGCAGGCACCACAAAACCAACAAAGCGAGAGCACCGTGCACACGCGCCAGTGAGCAGCGTGCGGGGCACCTTCGCAGGCTCTCGGGCGTCCTCGCGGGGACCCGAGGACAAGCGAGCGCTCCAGGGCTCGGGCGACACCGGGGGCCCGACACCGTCGGGGGACGGTGGGGGAGGAGCCCGGGCCCGAGGCCCAGAGCCAGGCCGAGGGAGGAGACAGCCGCCGGCCCTGGCTCGGGGTCCCTGGAGGCCGACCCCGTCGCCTCGCTACTCACGTTGGACCAGCCGGTCCCCGGAGAAACTGGAGCAGCAGCTGGTGACCAGCGCGCAGGGGACGCCCGCAGCCATCGCTGAGCCCCCGAGCCCGCGGCGTCCGGGCCGCTTCCGCCTTGGGCTGTACCATCGTCCCCCGTGCGCGGGGGGGAGCGACGCGCCGTGTAGGGCGCGCGCGCAGAACGGAGCGGTTCCCGCGCCCCGCTTCCGCTCCCGGCGCGGAGCAGGCCGGACGCGCGTGGTGTCGCCATGGGGACGAGCGCCCCGCCTCCCCGCACAAGGCTTCTACACCTGGAGGCTGCACCTCCACGGGGTGGTGACCTTCCCGTGCCCTAGCCATGGAGCAGGGGCCTGAAAACTACGACCCCATCGGATCCATCTTACTCCAGGTGGGAAATGGGCGGCCCCTGGCCCTGCCCAGCTGCCGCATTAGAAACAAGACCGGCAGCACGGGGGTGGCTCCCGGAAAGCCCACCCTGACCTCTCCCACGGGCCTAACACCCGCTCTGTGCCCGGCGCTGCACACTGCGCTCCAAAAGCACGAACTTTACATCGCCGGTAAAACCGTTCCTCAGAGCATTCACTCCAGAAAATCCATCCTGCTCCGAGGCATCGTTTGAAAATATTCTGAAAAATCCGAACCCATGACTTAGGGAAGTGAGGGAAGAGCAACCTGTGAAATGCTTTTCTTAACACCAATTTTTTTAAAAATCTAAATATCCCTTAGGAACACACAGAGGCAAAAATATGTATTAAACATGACTTGCATTGCAAACCAAGTTAACGTTTTGAGTATAAAAATGTGCTAGAAATTGACTTTCTAATCTGAGGGAGAAAATATCCACGAAGTTTAGGCTCTTCCAGTGTAACTCAGTTTTTTCTAACATAGTTAAGGTGTTCATACTTAAATGTGACAGCTTTGAGATTTTCCGACTATATCATCACTTTTAACTTACACTTAGCTCCATCTGACTAAGGTTTAACATAATGAGTTGAAGGTCACTGTAATCAGGATTCTCACTGAGCCGGTCTCAAATGGGACTCATTCTTCAAGTGGAACTAATTTTAATTTCTGTTGGGATTTTGATTTCTCACCTACCATCTGGAGACACTTCCCTAAATCCACCTTTTCCATAATGTAAGGACCTGAGCTCACCAATTTCATAGCTCTTACCGTTATGAATTGTACCTAAAATGTCACCTTACCTTTTAGCATCCTCTCTTTGAACAATGCCCCACAATGAGTTTAGGAAAACTGTAGTCAGAGCTGTCCAAACCCCCACGAGGCTATTCTCAATGCCACACCAGCTGCAGATTTAGGGGCCCCAGGACCAGCTTCACGTACTTCGAGGGAAAGACTTGTAGAACTCAGGAAAGTGCTATGCCTACAGTTAGGGTTTGATTGTAGGGGAAAGGTAGCAATTAAAATCAGCCAAGGGAAGAGACAGAAAGGGCAGAGTCCCAGAGACATCCAGACTCAGAGCTTCTGCCTATCCCACATACTTATTAGCATCAGCTCCTCCCCCAGCACAGTGTGTGATGCTACGAGCAGAATATTGGCAACCAGAGCAGCTCACTGGAGCCCTTGGTGTCCAGGGGTTTTGATTGGGGTTCTGTGTCTTACGGCCCACCCTCATGGCTGACTTAGTCTACACCCCTCCTGGAGACCACACTACTACCTTTAGTCTCCTGTATCCTCTAGAGTTGCAATCAACAGAGGATGGCTCAAAACACCCATTATAAATCATGTTAGACTGGTGGCCAAAGCATCCAGAGATGCTTCTCTCAGGCAAGACTCTCCAGGGGCCTAGAGATTACCTCTCAGTAGCCAAATACAGAGGCCAGACATCTCCTTGGGTGAAGTTAGTTTTTTTACCATGCAACTTCCTCTTTCTAGACCCTAAACAACTGGAACATGAGGGGAGATATCTCCTTACAAACAGCCATTTCTTCCCACAGTAGGCCTCATACTGACTGCAGGGACCATCAAGGTTTTCGCTATTTTTCTTTATTTCAGCAGAACTGGAACATCTCTAAAAATGAGACCAGAATCTGGGGAGGATTCTCATGCCCAATTTTATACTTTCCCTTGAGATACTTCTATTTCCAAGGGCCCTTCCCTTGTGGTTTGGAATAGTAGAGAATAATGTATTAAAAGCCAGAAGCCATTTCACTTTAAAATGCAATTCAGAGAAAACTGGTCAAATTAGAGTGTGACTCTACAGCAAAAGATATCTGTCGGCATAGAATTGTAAAAATGGGACAGAAGAACCAAAAATAGCCCTATGCGTGTTGATCGGTGTCCCACTTGTGTAAGAGGGTCACTCCTGACACACTAGTGGATGGCAATGAGAAGGAAAAGCCTACACATTGACCTGATTATTGAAGCCGATCTCTGTGTAGTGTAGTGTTCTCTTCTCTCCATGTAGAATATGTCTAACAAGGAAATGTGGAAGACCTTCCCTATTTCCAGTGGGCCCTACTGTTTGCGGGCATGCGAGCCCCCAACCGGACACATGCCTCCTCTACTTGGGGGCAGTGCTTATTTCCTACTCTAAACTGATTCAATTTCCCCAAAGCAGCATGAGTTCTCTTTACTGTCAAAGTAGACAAATCCTTTCCTTTTAGCCTAGGCAATCTGATCATTTCTGGTGAACCCCCCCCACACCTCGTGTGTGTGTGTGTGTGTGTGTGTGTGTGTGTGTGCCTGTGTAATTTCGTAGCACACACATTAGGTCTGTGTCTCAGATACATTAAGCCCCTCTTTGGACCAGGAGTTCTCAACGTGTGGTCTAAGGACAAGGTCATCAGCCCCAACAGGAAACATATAAAAAATGCAGATTCTCAGATCCCGCCCCAGACTACTGAATCAGAGAGTCTGGGGGTGGTGCCCAACCATCTGTGTTTGCAAACCTTTCACATAATCCTGAAGCACGCTGGAATTTTAGAGCTGCTACTTTAGATTGGGTTGCAAAATATAAACTGTAAGAAAATTTCAAAGAAAAAAGTCACATAATCAAAGCAATCATAGTATTTACCAGATAGCATATACAGTCTAAGAGCTGTATATGTTTTAATTCATTTAACCTTGCAACAAGACTACCCAGCAAACACTGTTATTATTATCTTCATGTTATGAAAAGGAAACTGAGCCAAGACGAGAATTGTGGACGGGTCCATATACTCAGGAAATGAAACATTCTTTGTATAAGAAGAAAGTCTGTCCTTGCCCCCTTTCCTCCATTAAACATTTGAGTCTCATCTTTTCCACTGAATTTTCACCAACCGTTAGCTTTGTATATCTACAGATGTATATTTGTATGTATTAAGCATGTACTGGTTAATGGCTAAGCGTGAAGACTCTAGTCACAGAGCATGGATTTGAAGAGTTCCACCAATTAATCAACTGTGTTATCTTGCAAATGTAACTTTTCCTCTTTAGACATTAGATTCCCTCGAGTATAGAATGAAGATAATAATCTTCACTCCCTCATAGGAATCTTATAAGGATTCACACATACGATTGCATATAAAATATAACAAGAAATGTTATTATTAGATCTGATATCAGCACTGGCCTTAAATATTTAGTTTTGTGTACATGTCTATATTTTTTTATTTTTTTTATGTCTACATTTTTAAAGTTTAGTTTGCTTTTTATTCTAAGTTCCTGCATGGAAGGGAAAATTAATGTTAATTTGTTTTTTGGTTTGGTTTGGTTTGGTTTCTTGAGACAGGATCTCCCTTTGTAGTTCAGGCTGGTTTTGAACTCACTATGTAGCCCAGCTTGACCTCATGGTAATCCTCCTGCCTCACTTTCCCAAGTGCTGCCATTACAGGTGTGTCACCATGCCCGGCTAACTTCTCTCTTTAATCAAGACTACTTCATTCTTCTCTGGGACTTTGTGAGTGTTGTTATTTGTCAAACTAGGCCTTGTTTCCCTGTTAGTTTCACACTGATTTTTCTTTCTTTCTTCCTTTTTGGATATTCCATTATGGCAAACACAGAACAAGGCCCATAGACCCTGGATGACTACATAATGATCTACTCATTAGTTCAATCTCCCCTAATTTATGATTTGTTAAAAAAAATGAATGGAGCTGCCAGGCATGGTGGTATGTTGCTGTCCTCTGGGTGGCTGAGGCAGGAGGACTGCAAGTTCAAGCCCAACCCGAGCAATTTAAGATCCCATCACAAAATAAAAAATAAAAAGGGCTGTGGGTGGACCTCAGTGTGAAGGCCCTGGGTTCAATCCCCAGTACCACAAAATAAATGGATAAATAAATAAATAAAATCAGACAAAAAGCTGGATTAACATGTAGCTTTATGTAGAAAACCATTTTTTAAAATGAGTGATACAAATTAATAATAAAAGTAGCATTTTGAGAATGTCTAAAATGCTGTAGAGGCTGGGGATTTAGCGCAGTGGTTAGAGTGCTGTGTGTTTCACTAGATTTTTCAAGTCAGGAGAGAATTAACATTCGTTCAGCATCATCCTGCGTACCTAGCACTTTACATACTTTCTCTCATTTAATTTTGCCACCATTCTCAAGTAGCTGTTACCCCATTTTACAGGTGAGAACATTAAGCCTCTAAAAGACTAACTTTTCCAAGTTTAGTTTAGTAAAAAAGGAAGTAGGAGTCCAGTTCACATCTGTCTGGCTCTAAAGCCTATGTTGAATCATTTTCATACGTATTACCTCATTCGCATCCAACAGTTCTAAGGCGTAGGGTAATTTTCTTCCTTGACAAATTAAAGGTAACATAGATTGGGGAAGTCATGTGACCAATAAATGGTAGAGCTAGGAATTGTGTTCAGCTGCCTTTTATTACACTTGATTTTAGCCAAAAGGCCGAGAAGCGATGAGCTGCCTTTTATTGAGTTCTTACTGTGTGCCAGGCCTATTACACATTTTCTCAGAATTCCGTGAAGTATTTTTGTCCACACGAGGCAAATGAAAAATTAATCAATCAATCAAACCATTGGTACTCTGATGAATAATCTAGTTTAGTTTCCTTTGCTCCAGCGATTGAAAGACGTAATTTACAGAAAGAGTCATGGTGCTACAAATACTAGAAGGGAGAAAGTCAGTACACTGAAAGTGGGGACCCAACAAAGGCTTCGCCCTTGACCTGCCTCTTTGTATCACCAAGTGTCTCCAAACAATTGTTGAGTCAGCTCGACTCGCAGTAGTCATTTGGACAAACCAACGGGAAGCCTTGCATCTTCACCCTTAGTGTCTGCAAGCGAGCAGCAGGTGTGTTCAGATGCCAATCTGTGAGGCACAAAGTCTTCACAGGACCATTTGTGTAGAGTACACAAGGTCTGATCTGTCTGCCAGCCTGCAATGCCCATCCCTGAGAAGATGCAAATGCTGAGACTTTGAATACAGTACTTGGCTCTGTGGGAACATTCCCCAGTAATCTGTAACTCGGGCAGGATGAAGGTGAGTCCAGTTATACTAACAGAGAAAAGGTAACCATTTCCAAATGCCTTTAGCAACCCAGGCTGCAGATTGTTATTGGTGTGACTACTGCCGAAACAGGTGTTACATTCATAAATTTGCATAACAAAACGTTTTTCCCGTGGCAGCAGCCCATACAATAATTGGTGCCATCTGTATTTATCTGAAGTTTGGTTCCTAATATGAAGACAGAGAATCTTGTGCTTTGTCATTTCATAGTGCCCGTTAGAACCCGAGGATGCCTGATGTTGGAGAGATATTCGTCATTTCCAAAGAAAATACACATTGAGGGAAACTGTGAGGGTAATAACATATGTTGCTTTTTCTTCATAGATCATTGATTTCCTACTACATAAAACAAAACTAAAACTACAACACCTACAGACCTGCTTCTTCACAGCAGCGCGGGAGGAAGGGCCAGCTAGGACAGAAAACTAACCGGCCCTGCCAATGTAATTCACCGTACTCTGGAAAGGCGCTGCTTCCGCTGGAGCCTGTCTTTGCCGGAAGCTTCTTGTTTTCTTACCTTAACCAATTTGAAGAAATTGGAGCCTGACATGAACCACAGCTCTGGCTCAAAACTGCTTCACCAATTGATAGAGCAGAAGGCATTTGAGTTGAAGCTTTGGATCTCTTCCTAATGGGAGAATGAGGAACAGAAATTGTAGGAAAGCGTTGTTCTTCAGAGTCTGAGAGATAATGCTAGTGTATTCGGAGTAAAGGATGTTCTAGAACAATAGGAGTGGTTTTGTTTTGTTTTTTGTTTTTTAGTGAATACCATAAAATCAACTTTGTGGCTCTCACAATTCAAGCCCACTGCAGACCTGTAAGACAAATAATTGCTATAGGTAGACCATGTGTATTCTTTCAATATTTCATATTTTTGTGTGTACAGGTCCAAGAAGACCTTCATCAATTAAAGGAGAAATTAATGAAAGTCCCAGGTGAGGAAGAAGGAAAGACTCTAGATATTCAGAATCTTGAAACAGCAATCCAAAGGACAGAAATGGGGTTAAGAGTAAGTAGGATTTAGATATTAAATAAGTCCGGGAAGGAGACAAGAAGCTCCTAAAAGGGAAAAGATTTGTGGTTCTCATAGGACCCTGTATAATTCTGTAACAGTGAGATATGCATTCATATTTTCTTAATTTTAAAAATGACAACGATCACTATCTGATTGATTTACATCAAGTTATGTTCCACGAAGAATTTAAGGAGATGGAATATAAGATTCTGTGGCAGCAAGGCCTAAAATCGGTTTGATAAAATAACGCAAGCTTGAAAAATAATCACTGTTAATCCAACAGTATGCAGTGTCATCAAAGGATCTGGTGAATATTTAAATTTTTAAAAGATATATTACAGTAGAAGACTCTGCCCCTTGCTTCAAACACACTTATCATTCTTGCCATTTTCTGAAGCGGTTCTGGAAGTCCTCTTTCGTGAATATCTTCAGCTGCCCTGTCATGGCTGCCTCAATGCCCTTGAATCAGTTCAAAACATTTACCTTTCACGGTCATTTTGACTCCAGGGAAGAGCTAAAAGTTGCACAGTACCACACGAAGGGAGTAAGATCCAGTAAATAAGGCGGAGGAGGACACACTGTAACCTTTTTACCAGCGTGCCTTTCTGTTGCATGGCACTCAGCAGCAGCATTCACTGTATTTTCTTACCACATTTTATAAGGACAGTCATGAAGAAAGACTTCCAGAACTCCTACAGAAAGTGGCAAGAATAAAGAAATAAGTGTGCTCAAAGTGAGGGCGAGTTAATGGCAATGTATCTTTCTGAAAAAAAATTTTTTTTTTTTTTGTGGTGCCGGGGATCGAACTCAGGCCCTTGTGCTTACAAGGCAAGCACTCTAATCACTGAGCTAAATCCCCAGCCCCCTGAAAAAATTTTAAAGTTTAAACACACACCTTATTTTTTGATCAGCCCTTGTTTGCCTGACCAAAAAGGATTCCTACCAATACAATGCAGGTTTTCTGGAATTTACTAGGATTCTAGAAAATAAGAGATGACTTTTCCCTCATAGCTTAAGTGTTTTCAGCTATTCATTTTTGCAATGTTGTACGTGAGTGTGTGAAACTAAAGAAACGAACCAATTTTGAGACAGAGAAACAAAGTAATCAGAGACTTCACATTATAAATAGACTCAAGAGGAGAGAAGAATCCAATCTTCAGACCAGGTTACTATTCATTTATGAAATCAGCCTGTATTAGCTAATAGAGACCCATCTTCCAAATAAGTTCTGTCTTCTGGAGCTGTGATTTTCAGTGCCTTGAAACCTCACTCCCTTGTGTAATCAGCTTCATCGCCAGCTCCAGAGGCTGTGAGAAATGTGTTTCCTGTAGTTTCACCAGACTGGCATATCATTGTCCTATATTACCTGATGGCGAGAGGGCTGGACCCAGCTGGAGTCTTTGGGTCGGCCGTTTTGAATAATCTGTTGCCTAACGGCCAAACGCTTTCCTCAGTCGCTTACTCAAGTCCCCGTAAGAGAAGGACATTATTCCTTGCCTGTATTGCCTCACGGATTTACCTGGCTAAGCAGTTTGCTGACTGTTGTGCACAGCTTGGTTTGCAAAGAACACTACAGGTCACTCAAGTTTTGAATCTCAGTTGTTTATTATGCTTTTTGGGAGAGTTGAAGTAATTTGACCTTCTGATGCCTAACAACACCTAAGGCATGTTGTGTTTTTTGGCTTAATTACACGATTCAGAGTGTTAACCTAATGAAATGAATTAACCAAGTGTCTTTAGTCCACCATAATGGCCTAAGCTTTGACTTTTCTGTAACAGATTCACATTCAGAAGTATTTAGATGTTGTAAACGATCAGGTGTTAATGACTTCTGTGGATGAGAACGTCCATTCTCCTGTGGCTTCAAAATGGTGAGTAAAGTAGCCTTTTTAGAGCCCAAATAAAACACAGTAGTAAATTTTCTCTCTCAGGTGAAATAACTATACACACAAAAATCTCTTGGATTTCTTTACATCCATTCTGCTAAAGTCTCACATAAAAAATTAATGAGCTTTAATTGTGGTTACTTTTCTTGTGTTACAACGCTTGATACTGTGACAATTTTCTCAGGATCCAGGTTTCCGTGGTACTCTTTGGTTTTGTCACTTTTTAGTGAAAGGTATTTAAAATTCAGCTCTTTGAGGAAGCATTTTAGTGCTAATCAGTTTTTACTCTATTCAGATTGTTTTTCGAATGTTACATGTGCTTTATTGTAAAGATGATTTTGTTATCCCTGCTAAACACAAATAATAAAACTTGCTGGAAATATCCATTATGTGATTACATCCTAAGAGATGATTTACTAACTTTAGAATTGAGTTTAGAAGAAGTAGTCTTGCCTCAACCTGGACCTTCTTACACACAGACCTCTCAGGGAGTAAAGGGAGGTTACGGTTTGGGTCTAAGCTTGCAGACCCTGTGGCTTTTATTTGTGTTTTATATATGTACCCAGAATAAGTGAATGATATGGGGCAGCAAGGTCAGGTTTCAGAACTGGTGCCCAGGGAGTCAGGGAAAGCTGCAGACATAGCCCAGTCCCAGCACTCAGTCATGGGGAGCGGAGCTCTGGATATACATCACACCTATCTCCCTTTGGTCAAGGAGAGTAGGGCCATGGCACCCATCGCCTTCTGGGAGAGGCAGCCCTTCCCTGCTCCCCCTAATTCACCCTGCGCCCTTGCGGCCAGACACACCTGCCACCTGCATTCCTCACAGCTTTGTTCCTACTGCCTAGATGGCCCTTCTACTAGTCGTCAGCTGCTTTGTATCAAATTACCCAAAGCTTCGTGGCTTAGAATAACAAACACTAGTTATCTCACGGTTTCTGTCCTCGGGAATCTGAGCACACTCAGCCAAGTCCCTCCGGCTCAAGGTCTCTCTCAAGGCTGCACTCTTAATTGCTGGGGCAGGGGGAGGCTCCTGAGGAGCTGACAGGGATGGGAGGGCGGGGGGGGGGGGGGGGG
>PVJO010012820.1:0-54206 GCA_004026905.1 Hystrix cristata | reverse complement strand
CCATCTTGCTTTGGAATGAGCTGGATGACACATTTAATGGATAAGTATATGCTTAGGAAATGGAAAATTTTGCAGATATTTGCTAAAATTTCTGACTTTTAATTACACAATTAATTTTTGTTTAATTTTAATTTTTGTGGTGCTGACAAATGAATGCAGTGCCCCGTGCGTGCAAGCAAGCCTTCTACTCTTCAGCTACATCCCAAACCCTGGCTTTTATTTTTGGTGTAATGATACCTCTCCTTCCATTCTTATTTTTCTTAGATTTTTTGGAGACAGGATAGGCAACCTGAACTTCTAGTCAAGAGTAACCTTGATTCTAACTTGATTGGTCTGGGGTTGGATCTAGCTAGGCATTTTTTTTTAATCCTTTAAATCAACCAAAGTTGGGAAATTCTGAACTATATGATCTGCGCTTTTAGTTCGTTATTAGCAAAACTGACATTACTTCAGTCTTTTCATCTTTAATGTGGTAAATTAAATGAAATACTCTTAATTTTTCAGTTCAAATACTCTAAATTTGGCTAGTAACCATTCCTCTTCTATGTGTAAGTATTTTAACAAACTTAACACTCAAATTGAATAAAGAATTCAGCTTCATTTTAAATAAGTTAGAAATAAAGATAAGCAGAAAGAAAATAAAAGCCATTTATTGATATTTTATAACCATTCCACACTTTGGGCGGCTTTGGAGTATGTGTGTGTGTTAAACTTATTGTTATTTGAGAAAGACTTTGCTTTCTCTCTCTCTCTCTGCCTTTACGTGTGTGCGTGTGCGTGTGTGCGTGTATGTGTGTTTTGTTTTGCTCATCAGTGCTGGGATTGAACCCAGGACCTTGTGCATACTAGGCAAGCCAAACACTCTATCATGGAAGTATAGCATCAGCCTGGGGGATATTTTAAAATATCTGCCTGATATAACTGAAAAACTGAGTATCATATCAATAGTTTCTCTTGATTTATTGTCAAATAATCTTTCTCCAAAGAGTTGAGGGCATTAAATGCTTGCATGACAATAGTCTGTGTTTTTAATTTGCTGCAAGTGTTTCACAGCTTTGTAAGTGGTAACTTTTCTTAATCCTCATCATATTTCTTCCTTACGTAAGGATCAAGGGAGTGCTTGTCTGTGTTCTGCGCCCTGTCTTTAGAACTTTTCTTCCTCACATTTTCCTACCAAGTTTCTAGGTCATGTAGTGGATGATAGATTTCATTCTGATGTGCTTTAAAACTCAAATAGAAGATAATGTTACTTTAAATTTTAGAGATGTTTAAATCTGTAAACAAGAGCTATGCATGAGGCAAGACTGGAGAAACTTTGGGAAAGCTGGTTTAATTCTATCTTTTGAAAAAGAAATATTGTTCATCCTTCATAATGGCTTGAGAGTCTTTAAGGAAATTCACAATTTTTTTTTTATTTATAAAGTTGGCTGGAGTGGAACTATAAACATTATTTCTCACAATAGTTTCCTGTGCTTCTCTTCCTTTTGTGTTTGATCCCCCTCTGGTAGGCAGTTCTGACATGCAGACAATTTCTACCAAATCCTGGTGAATCTGGATTCCATTATTTCTCTGCTACTGCTTTTTTTTAATATATGGAGACCAATTTTGAAAGCTGAGTTTTAAAGAGCTGTTGGATCTTTGATAAAAATGTCATAAAGTAATGTCATCTGTCATACATGACATAGTCCCTCCTTGCCTAACTAGAAATGTGCAAACATTATGTAAGGTGGTCTAGAATTAATGACATTTCACTTTACTACCTAGCATAGTCATCAACTGGGATCTTAAACAATCCTTTGAAAAAGATGATGGCTAATAAGTTTAAGGAAGACCATGTGTAGGTATTCTTGGCTCCTACCAAGTGCTCGAGTGAGGCCAACACAAGTTGGAATGTTAGTAATACCTGCTTATTCGGCTGACATCTAGTGAGAAAAAATGTGTTCAGTAAGAGATGAAGATGCCTTTTATTATCTTTTGCCAATTAAAATGACTGGTACAAAGAAATTATAGGTAACAATAGAAGTATAAAGATAGGCCCAATTTTAATAACTATCACGTCCTTTTTCAGATACTGTCTTTCTGAAGGGTAAGCATATCTAGCTTCTAAAATATTTATCATTTATTTGTGGTAAAACAAACACTTTGTTCTAGTTGTCTTGAAGCATGTAGTACATTATTATCTAAAATCACCCTACTGTATGATAGAACACCAGCACTTATTTTTCCTGTGTAATTGTAAATTAGGATTGGTTGTGATGTAGGAATAGGGTGTGGCCTGATCTGGCTGGGAGGATGAACATGATCTTGGGGGAATGACCTTGACCTGACGTCAGCCTGAGGTGCAAAATTCCAGTCGCCCCTCTTCTCACAGGATCCAGAAACTCTCATGAGAACAGAATCCAGATAAATATGAATGATGCCAAGAGCTCTGCCCTTTTTCTCCCTATGGCACCTCTAGGGAAGGAGCTCTCCCTGCTCTCTCCCATGGAAGACGATATCTGCATACTACACAGCCCCAAGGCTATCATGCCTTTTTGTGGTAATTTCTACCGTGCCTTTTAGGCCCAGTGCACATTTGGCTGTTTCTGTCGTTATGCTCAACTTTTCTTTTCTCTATAATTTTAAATAAAACTTTAGAACTACCTTTTGTCCCCCTCATTCAATTCTCTGCTTGAGGAGGGGAAGAACCCTGGAATATCAGAACCCATCCAATAACAGTTGCTCCTTGTATTAGTTACTTTTCTAGAGTCAGTGGTTTGCAAGAGAGCAGATTTAATACAGGACAAGTACAAGTTACAACATTCATACACACAAGCCAAATGCAGGAAGAGTACAAAACATCTACCTATACACTGGAGACCCCAAAGATCCAATCAAGGGCTGGGAGCCCACAGCAATGTCCCATGTATATCCGTGTCTGCACTAAAAGCCTGAAGAAATCTATACTGGAGCCAGGATATGACACTCACAGCAGAGATGAAGATCAGAGCTCCCCTCAAGTGAACAGCAGCCATCCTGATGACAGCAAGGTCCCAAGCTCCCTTTGTGATAAGATCAGCCAAGTCCCCTTCAAGAGAACCAGCCACAACAGAGCTTCTCTTGGGAAACAGCTAGCTCCTATCTTCTGCTCCTGTTCTCTTTTATGTTGTGTTGGCAACAATCCTCAGGTGCTTCCTCTATGCCCAGAATCACACCAACTCAGTTCATCTGGGCGCTCCTGCTCAAGCTGACCACAATAATAAGTCCACCAAAATCCACGCCTTGTTAACTTGATAACCAGACATATTTGTTTAAACCATAGTCTCCAGTGGCAGATTTGTGAAGAGTTAACATACCTTGGTCTATTCAGATTTACATTAACTATACAATTCTTAGTGCACTCATTCCCACACCAGAAACGGATATTCAAAGAATTCTCAACACTGATTACAAACATGTGTACAGAAACTACAACTACAATACAAATATATAATAGCTCCATTCTGTCTCTCTTGCTTGTTCTAAAACAATAATTTGTTTACAAAGTACAATATACCAATCCAATGCATCCTTATTAAAAAAATATGGCTTCAAATTTTAAAACTATTTTGGTTTCCACTAACTTTAACAACAGAGCACGACAACACTAAGAAACACTCCCAAAGGATCTCCTGCACCCCCAGTACACTCTTCCCTTCTGGTCAAAGGCCTCAGGTCATTTTTCCATTGTCATGTTTCTTCTCCACAACCACATTCTTCTCTGTTCATCTTTGCAATCCACAGCTCCCCTCCAGCCAAACCCTTCAACTCACCCTGCTGCCTCTCCATTCTCAATTTCCAACATAGATCTGGCCAAAACCCCTTAGCAGTAACTATAGTGCTGCCCCAACAGCAGACTGCCCTAAAATTTTTCTGCCACCCAGGTAGTGTCTCCAAACAGAAGCAAAATGCAGACCAACCTCTGCTAAAGCACACACACACTGCCTGGGATCCAGCAGCCAATGCAGTCTTTCTCAACAGAAGTCTCCCAAGCCTCATCCTAACAGGCAGCATTTCTATCAGTTACTCTGGTTTTCCACACTCTGACCAGAGTCTTCCACATAATAAGTTTAAAGTATTTTAGCGCTGCCTCTTTGGCTCGTCTCTCAAAACGTTTCCAAATTAATTCCAACGTGGCCAGACAACATCACAGCAAGACCCCACTTCTCTGGTCAGAGTCAGTGGTTTGCAAGAGAGCAGCAGATTTAATACAGGACATTTACACACTGCAATGCTCACACACACAAACCACATGCGGGCAGAGTGCAGAACGTTTATCTAAACTCTGGAGACCTGAAAGACCCAGTCAAGGGCTGGGAGCCCACAGCACTATCTCATGTAAGTCCAGCCTACACTAAAAGGCTAAAGAAATCCATACTGGAACCAGGATATGATGTTCACAGCAGAGCTGAAGACCAGAGCTCACCTGAAATGAATAGCGGCTATCCTCAATGACAGCAAGGCCCCAAGCTCCTTCTGCGATGACAATGTCCAAGGCCCCTTCGGGAGAACCAGCCACAGCAGAGCTTCTCCTGGGAAACAGCTGGCCGCCATCTTCTGCTCCTGTTCTCCTTTATGTTGTGTTGGCAATAACATTCAGGAGGATCTTCTACACCCAGAACCACACCAACTCAGTTCAGCTGGGCGTTCCTGCTCAAGTTGACCACAATAATACGTCCGCCACACTCCCCCACCTCCAACTCTCGCTGGTGTCTTGTTATCACACTTCTACTCTCAATTTCCATGAGATCAAATTTTTTAGATTCCACATATGTGTACAATCATGTTGTACTTAACTTTCTGTCCTTCACTTATCTTGTTTAGCATAAGGATCTACTCACATTGTTATAAAAGCTTCCTGAGCACCACCCACACAAATACAGCTTCTCTTGTTGAGGTCATCAATGATGTCCATGCTGGACAATTCTAAGTCTTTGTCATCTTAGTAACATTTGGGAAGGTTGATCATTTCTTCATCATGGAAACATTCTTCATTTAGTATCTATATTCTCCAAGTTTTCCTTCCTTTTCCCTAGCTACTTTTCTTAGTTTTCTTTTGCTGGTTCCCCTTATCTTCTGAATATTTTAATTTTGAAATTCTCAAAGATAAAGCTCTTGAGCTTTTAAAAAAATCTCCATTATTTATCTTTCTTTTTTGTTATTTTTTGGGGGGGTGCTAGGGATTGAACTCAGGGCCTTGCACTTGGTAGGCAAGGGCTCTACCACTTGAACTGAATCCCCAACCCCTTATCTCCATTATTATTGTTGTTGTTGTTGTTTTGGTGCTGATTAGTGAACACAGAATGCCTCAAATGCTAAGCAGTGTTGTACCACTGAGCTACACCTCAGTCTCTCTTCATTACCTTTACCTATCTTAATGATCATTTTATCCAGCTTCATACATTCGAGTACTGATCATATATTAACCACTCCTGAATTTATCTCTCTGGTTTGGAACCCTCTTCTGAACCCCAGCCTGGTGTATCCAACTGTCATCTCGGAACGGTTATTTGGAAACCTATTGTGCATGTTTAATACCAATCTTCACCCCTCATAATCTTGTTCCTTTTATACTTTTCTGTTTCAGTTAAGAGAATTCCATCCTTCCAGTTGCTCAGACAAAAATCTCTACAGTTTTCCTTGACCTCTTTGTTCCTCATGTGCTCCATATCTAATCCCTCAGCAAATCTCACCAGATCTACCATTTTAAGAATTGGTCCTTTTTCACCACTTGTCACCTCTGGTTCTTTCTGATTCATATAACCGTTATCTCGTGGCTAGATTATTGCAATCATTTTCTGACTCATCTGGTCTCCCTATACTTCAGTTAAAAACACAACAATCAGACTAATAATTCTGTGAAACATTAAGTCTAGTCGTGGCGCTCTTTTTAAGAACTGTCTATGGCTTCTCCATTTCCCGCAGAGTGGAATTGAAATCCTGATAACAGGCAAGACAACAAGGCCCCGACCTCCATAATCTCTAGAACTCCATTTTTTGCTATTCTAACTCTTCTGACCTCCTCTGAAGCTGCTTGTGTATTCCACTTGAACCACCTTGGTCTTGTTCTTTAGTAGGTCAGTGGTCTTAGTAGGCTTGGTGGTCTTGTTCCTTAGCATCTTTCCTCAGTGTATTCTTACTGGTTACTCTTCTTCCTGAACTGTCTAGTCCTTGGATGTCCACACGGCTCTCTCCTAAATTTCAAGTCTTTTCTGTAATGCCACTTGCTCCTTTAGGCCTTCCTTGACTGTATTATTTGACTCTTATTCACAGTATACTGTATGCTGTGGCTTTCCATTCTTCTTCCATGCTCTGGTTTTCTCCATAGCATTTATCGCTTTCTAATATGCCTATAATGTACTCATTTATTTTATTTATTATCTGTCTCCCGATACCAGAATATAAATTCCATGAGAGCAAACCTCCCTCACACCCCAGTATATTTCCAGTGCCTCGAACCATGCACAGCATGTGATGGGCTCTCAATAAATGTTTAGCAAGTGACTGAATGAATATGCTAAAGCAAGTGGTAATAATGTTCAAAAAACTTAATTTAAAATAATTCAAAAAATTCCAAGGTATTATTAGAGATTAGGGATATCACAGAGGGAGAGCATTACAGAACAAAAATATTTTTAGGATCTTACTGACAGAGATCAGAGGTAAAAAGCTAAATAGGATTGAAGTAGAAGAAAATGCATACCTTCTCATTGGATTGAAGGAAAATGTCATAAAATGTCAATTCTCACAAAACTCATAGATGAATTGAATGTAATTCATAGTAACATTTCAAAAAGAATATAGGGAGAGGGAGAATTAATTAAGTTAGATTAAATGATTTAAAATTCTTATGAAAATAAATGCTCTAAAATTAACTGAAAATTTAAAAAAATAGTGAGAATAGATAGCAAAAGATATTGACCTAAGAATACATAGCATACTTGTGGGAAGAACAAAACAGAATCTAAAAATACATCTCATTGTATGTGAGAATTAAATGCTAAATGCTAAAATGATAAATATGTCAAAGTTAGAGAGAAAAGATTTATTATTTTGTAAGTTGGGCCAGCTAAACTGGCTATTAATATGGAAAAACAAAATTGCATTCTCACATTTATCTCTCTATTAAGCCATAAACAATGATTTCAAATGGACTAAAAATTTAACATAAAAATATCAATATCTTGCAAGAAAATCTAAAGAACTATGTGAAAAAGCTAGGGGCTGGGCTAATTAACTACAATTAGAAGCTTAGAAACTGTTACTGAAAAGATAGAATGTATGATTGTGTAATGATTCTATAAATTAAAGTGCAAATGAAAGCCCTCAGAAAATAGTTACAATATATGTCATTTTGCAATGCAAAGACCATACCGACAGATAATATATATACTACTGAGTTAAAAAAGCATAAACAAACAATTTACAGACAAGGAAATTTAGATGGGTAGCAAACGTATGAGATAATTTTCAACCTGACTAGCAATCCAGAGCTGATAGTTTAAGTAATACCATGATGTTGTTTTTATAACTCTCGGACAGTTGGAATGAAAAAGCCCAATAATGCTTAGTGCAGGTGAGGATACAGTGCAAAAGTTGCTCTCATTTTCAGAGGCAAAAATGTTAATTGTTATAGCCTTTCTTTAATATATCTTCTGGCAGTCATATTCAGATTATAAATACATATGCCATTTGACTCAGAAATTTCACTCTTGGGAATCTAGGCCTATTAAACAAAAGCAGCAGTACTTACTATTATTGGACTGGGGAGGGGATCTTCGCTCTTCGTGTTTTGATGAAAGAATTCAGTCAATACGCAGAGAATGTTGTGAAAGCAAGGGCAGAATTTACTGTAAAGTGAATCAGTGCAAGGTGAAAGTACACCCTTGAAGGAAAGGGAGGGTGAGACCCAAGATGGCTGTTGCACCAAATACAAATTTAAGTTTTGTTTATATGGTTTTTGTTAGGATGTTCTGCCTTTTCAGCCCTATCCAATCCTCTTTTGTGTATGTGTGTGAGGGCAATTGGCGTTTGAGCCTAGGGCCTTTATACTGAGCTACACACCCGACTCTTTTAAATATTTTTTATTTTTTTGGGGGGGGCACTGGGAATCGAACTCAGGGCATTGTGCTTACAAGGCAAGAACTCTAACCACTGAGCTAAATCCCCAGCCCCTATTTTTGAATTTTAAGACAGAATCTCACTAACTTGGTTAACTGTCCAGGCTGGGATAAAACTTGTGATCCTCTGCCTCAGTCTCCCAGAGTGCTGGTGATGTAGGGGAAAAAACATAACTCCCAAAGATGTCAGAAAGGCTGAGTTTGTGTTCCCTGCAATCGAAGAATGAATTCTAAGGAACCAAGAAAGTTAAGAGGAGGAAAATTTATTGAGGGAGAAAGATAGCTCTTGAGAGACACGAGGGGACCTGAGTGGGTTGCCAACGAGCCCACTCTTCAGAGGAAGTTTTATAGAGTAAAATCATAAGTTAGGTACAACCTGGGTCAAAATTATGATCAACCTATAATATTACAAGTATAGTCACTTAGGTAATATTGATCCAATAGGGAAACAGATCACGTAGCAAATGGACATGGAAAGAACAAAGACATTCCAGGATGGAGTGGATCCGGAGGTCCTGGTCACCCGCTGAGATGACTGATATTTGTCTGGGCTTTATCGGATCAGATGAGTATAATCCTCACTTTATTGTTTATCCCCCAGGCCAGTGTGTGGCTCTGGTCATGTTATCCCTGAGGCCTGGCCTTCAGTGGATGCACCTTTGGTTATAGTTGTAGTGTATTCTCTTCTTGCCTATTGACTCTATTGAGGGGCCAGCCCTGTCTGACTGCCTGTAATATTCTACCTAACTCAGCTCTCTATAATACTGGGATTACAGCCATGTGTCATCGAATCTGACTTTCAATCCTCTTTTGAGTCCTTTCAAATCTGAACAGGACAAGGAAAAGATCTTAATGTAAGTTACTTGTGTGAGGTCTGGTGAAACTTTCCTGGCATCTGTTTGGCATGAGGGCTCACCAGTTGGATACTTTAGATATTACATTGCCTCTTAGTTAAGATCTTAGCTCAGTGTGAGTAGATGTTAAAATATTGCTTTTATTATTATTGTTTTTTAATTAGTGGGCTGAAGACTATGGAAACCAGGATATTGCTGAATGCCTTGATTTATTTTTTAAAAATAAATGGCCCTGAAGTTCCGGTTGACTATCTTGTGACTGAGTGTGATGTATGTCCTTCAGATTTAATAGTGCTACGCAGCGACATTTTTGGTCTAAGATCTAGTAGATGATTATAAATGCAATATACAGCGAAATCTTTAAATTGTAGCACATGAAGTTTGATCCTCTCTGTTCCTCAGGCCCTCTAATGTCTAACTATTTAACACAGTATTTATGCAATCATGATTATCATGCCATGGCTTACAGTGAAGAAAATCTAGAACCAAAGTGAATGCCTTCCACACAGTAGCCAGATTGTAGAATTTTATGCAGCTGTTATAAGGAATGAGTTAGGTCTACCTATTCTGGTTGTTTTGGAGGGATTTCAATCAGGTAACATAAGTGAAAGAAGTAAGATGCTGAAGAATATATAAAATAATCAAGTTTTCATAAGATAATCACAAACTGCTATGTGTGTATGAGTAATAGATTTCTTATTTGCTTATATGAAAAGGAAGAAAATTATGAAGAACAAATACTAGGCTCTTCACTTGGGCTACCTAAGGCAAAAGAGTAGAGAAGGGAAGGGGAGTGAACAAGAGGGAAAAGGGGAAAAATATTAATAGGAAAAAAGAATATTGATTTAGTTATATTCTTGTTTATTTATGCACAATAACATATACATATATACCTATGTACATAAAATTTATATATTTACTTGTAAAAGTGAAATAAAGGTAAAGTGAAAAGGGATGAAACAAAATGAGAAAGAGTATGTAATTATCCCTCCTGCATTCCCAAATACCCGATCCCAATTGTCTTCCTCTTTTCTTTATTTTGATTTCCTCATATAAGTAACACGTTGGTTTCTTAGTTTGTTAGTTGTCCAGCCCTGGAAAGGCAGTGGGTAGGTGGAATACCAGGAGGTTAGGAGCAAGACTGGGGAAGTCCCTGAGCCTGCATGGTTACAACATGTGCCAGGAGCAAAGTTCAGGTGGTGCCGGTCTAGACGGTGGACTCCCTGTAGAGCGAAATGGCAGGCCTTCCATAGTAGTGTCCTGTAATCTGGTCCGAATGATGAACAGAAATTGGCTTCAGTTGTGTCCTAATTAAACCTGTGTCTCCTTTGTGAGTCCTGTTGGGGAATTCTATCTCACCACACGTTGTGGGGCTTTCAATATTTGCTCACATTTCGTTTAGCACATCAACACAAATTTCCTTAGCACCGACCTTACACCATACACTGGGCTGGGCAGTGTGGCTCACGTAAAGATAGTTGATGAACACTCCCAGTTTTCAGGGAGGTTTTGATTTGTGGCGAGAGACAACCTTTCAACATTTAAGACTAAATGAGGGTTAGGAAAGACCTACGAAGCCAGTCAGTGGGGGATGTGGGGGAGAGGGAATTTAGTTTAGGTCAGCGTGTGAGGTGAACTGAAGCATGGGCCAAGGTGGAGGTAGAAAGTCTTGGAGTGTCTGTGACAGGCACTGGAAGTGATGAGGCCCTGAATAGGAGCTGGGGAGGGAGAAATGAAATATGGAGGAAGTAGCAGGTAAAAGGAATTTTGAAACCACTTAGAATAATTTGATACTCTTTTGAATAAAGGCATAAAGAGAGACATTGTTGAAAGTGACAGATTTTTGGTCTGGATGAGTGGGAGGAGGCTGAAACTGCTAAGAAATAAGGGAAGGAGGCATAGCTGATTGGGCGAAGATAAAGAGTTTCATGTGAAGTGCCAATGGATCACCTCACACATTTAACTAATTAATTATTTAAATAATTCCATGCAACAGGTAATAACCGGGTGCCTATTTTATATCACTTTTTGTTTCCAAATCCAGAGATACAGAATTGAACACAACAGGCAAAAATTCCCGCCTTCAGATAAACTTAAGTATATTGTATGGTATCTCTCATTCGGTTAAGGCAAAGTACAAATAAAAAGCAAAACAATGGGTTGATAGAAAGAAACAGGTAGATCTTTTGCAAATGGAAAGGGGTCCAGAAGATTGAGGGCAAGGAGAAGCGTTAAGGGAGGGAAAACAAAAACATTTGAGATGTGTTGTGTACATGAATCAAATACCTACAGTGAATGTAAATGTGATATGTCATAAACATGAACTAATAATGATAATATTGATGATAACAATAATAATGAAAATGGGGAAAGGTGATTTAGAGATAGAGGGAGGGAGGTGGTTGGTGGAGAAGGGGATTAAAAAAGAATCAAGCTGTGCTATGTACATGTACCTACTCCCTAAGAGGAATGTAAACTTCATGTATTACGAACATGTACTAATAAAATAAAGTTTAAAAAATTCTTGCCTTCATGGAGCTTGCATGAGGAATAGACAACAAAGAAAATGAATTAGCAAAATATATGGGCTAAAAGTGGTAAGCGTTATGGCAGAAAAAGGGACTAGGTCTCCAGTAGTTTGTGTTATAATATTGAAGAGGGCGATTAGGGTTATATCAATGACATTAGACAAAGCTGTGCAGGAGGCAAGGGGCAGCCACACACGCACAGAGGGACAGCCTGCCAGGCAGAGGAGCAGCAGAAACAAAGGCCAGTGGCAGAAATATGCTGGCATATTAGTCTAGGCCATTTTATTGACTTTGAAAACAAACAAATAAATGTGTTAGTAAATGAAGATGTCTAATCCTCTCGTGGAAATCAGCGTCTGGAGTTAAAGAGAGAAGTTCTAGCTCATGGTGAAACAGATTCAGAGTCAACTCCTGAGTGGTGACGATTGAAGCCAAGAGAACAGGTGGAGATGGAAAAGAAAGCTGGGCGGAACACAAGTTTTTTTTTGTACTGGGAATTGAACTCAGGATGTTGACACTGAGTTACATTCCCAGTCCCTTTTTAGTTTTTATTTTGAGAAAGGTTCTCCCCAAGTTGCTAAATTGCCCAGGATGGGTTTGAACTTGAAGGCCTCCCTCCTCAGTCTCCTGGAGTGCTGGGATGACAGTGTGCACCCCACACCTAACTGAGGACATGTTCCTTGAGGGTCCGGACTGTAAGGTGAGGGAAGAATTAGAGGAATGGTAGGTACGTTAGGACATCTGCCATGAAGACTGTGTGAAATTCCACAAGCAGAGACGATTTCAGTTGCTTTATTAATGAAGTTATAAGCAATGATTATTAAAAAAAATAGTATATTCAAAATTATCCCCCAAATATCCTATAGATAGGAGTTAGTCTGAGGAGAGTAAGCTTTGCCAGAATGCTAACTCCAGCATTCACAAAAATTCTACCTCGCTGCAATTTCTTTCCATTCTCTATATTTTCCTTTAGTGTATCATATGATTAGCACTGAATACCAAAGAATGAAGTTATTCTGAGCAATTACTAGGTAAGCACAGATGGTTTTGTGTGGTTGCTAGGTGGCAAGCTATGTGGCACAAATTTATACTCATAAATCGAATTTGCTGAAAGTGTGGCAGGCAGCCACCTCTTTCCATGAGCTCCGTTTTATCAACCTGTTTTTCTTTTCTCCCACCCACTCACCTACAGCAAAGCAGCTGTGTGAACACCATTTATCACTATCAATAATCTCTCGCTTGCTCCTAGAAACACCATATTGTTTCTCCTGTTTGCTCCCGGGCACTTTTCACATGTCATAAACCCAGCTGACATATGGCTCATTAAGAGTGGGAAAGCTTAGTGACTGAGGGGATCTAGGAAAATATCTCTAGTGGTCAAGGTGCATATATTGTATGGGTCGTTTGTACAGCAAATCACCTCTTTTTGGTCTTTGGGGGCCAAACAAACTAGCTAAATGTGACTTACAGCTGCAAAACCAAAGTCTTTTCATTTTCTCCTTGCCATTTCTTTTGTTAGAAGGAAGGTACTGCTTAACAATAGTCCTCAGCAAAATTCTTTGGCTTAAATCCTGCTCAAATATTTATAATCCATGTGGCCATGTGACCATTTTTGCTCACTGTCAGTTTGTCATCTAACTCACAGGCCTGTTTGTGAGGGTTGAGATGAGGCACATAGAGCATGAAATATAATGTCAGTAGATATTAAAAGTTTGGGAGAGATTATGTCTGCTGTAGTAAATTCAAACCCAAGGAAAAGCCCTGCTAACTTGTTTCCATTTATCTATCTACTGTATTTCAAATAAAAGGGTCATAATTATTTACTCTTACATATCCCGAGGGATCGATGTTATGATGTGTAATATTGTGCAACCATATGGAATGGGAAACCACAGTAATTCCAGGCTGGACAGACCAGACCTCTTTTTCCACTAGCTTTGAAAGGTTTTCTCTCATGAGTAAGGTTCACTGAACTATTTGTATAATGAAAATTTAAGCCTGTGATCACATAGACCCAGTTCACTAAGTGACAGGAAGTTAAGTTTTTGATCTATAGTCTAGCTAAATTATACTTTTAACAACTTCTGCTTGTATTTGTCAGCATCCATTTCTAGTAATCGTCAAATTAGTCTTACTCCATTCCTTTCTAGCATTTAATGAGCTGATAGATAATATCTAATCATTAGACGTAGGGAGAGAGGAATCTAGCTCTCATTTTCATTAAGTAAATGCCCTTAAATATTCTCTTTATTCCTTCCTTAGTGCCCACATCCAGCACACAAGTAAAATCATTACTGTTTTAATATAAGAATTTGGGTCTGTTCAACTTCAGATTTTGAATTTTGTTTTTATTCCGTTAATAGTGCAGGTTTTGAAAAAAACCAAATGACTGATTTGTAGTCAGAAACTTAGCTCACCTAAATGACCTGGTGCCACAGTTTGGATCTGAAATTTCCCAGGGGCCCACATGTTAAAGACTTGGTTACAAAGTTGGTACTCGTAGGAGGCTGTGGAAACCTTAAGAGATAGTGTCAGGTCATTGGGAGGTTTGCCCTTGAAGAGGATTGTGGCCCCAGTCATATCGCCTTTCTCTTTCTTCCATCCTGTCCATAGTGATGGTTTTGCTGTACTACATGCTCCCACCATAATACGCTACCACAGGCTATAAGCAACAAGGGCTCACCAATCACAGACTGAAACCTCCAAACCTGTGAGCCAAGATAACCCTTACGGAAGGTGACTAACACACCTGTCTACCAGATGCCTGCACTGTAAAGGAACGTTTCTTACTTCAATTCATTTTTGGCGTTACACGAGCAGAGTTTCTGAAACTCTAGCAGAAATGCATTCTTCAGAGAAGATGTCTGTCCAGGGTCTCAGTTAAGATTCTATCAAGGATACTAAAACACTTTTGTCTTTTAATTCCCTACAATGAAATAAACATGAAAGTGGCAGAGAAAAAAACCCTCAAAAGACATTTAACAGTGTTTGAAGTTTTAACTCTGAAAATGTTACAAGAATCCTCCGTAGCATATTTGTTTGTGACAAGTCTGTACTTAAATTGTAAGTTTTTATTTTTATTTTTTAATTTTTTAAAATTTTATTTTAATGGTACATTTTAGATGTCCATAGTGATAACATTCATCATAGGGGATTTGTACCTGTACGTGATATATCTTTTTTTTTTTTTTTTTTTTTGGTGCCGGGGATCGAACTCGGGACCTTGTGCTTGCCAGGCAAGCACTGTAACCACTGAGCTAAATCCCCAGCCCCTACATAATATATCTTGTTGGTTCTTTTTTTCCCATTCCCCTCCCCTCCCTCCACCCTCTCCTCCTTCTTTATTTACAAAAGCTTCGTTTCCATTTTTTAAGTTGCCAGTTTTTATATCCTCACTGGATGATGAGAAAAATAATTCTGCAAGTTTTGAATTCATGCCAGGAAGCATTTTTTGGAGAAATATATTTAAGTGTCCTTAAAGTTAAGCAAAGACAGTCATTAAATATGCAAAATTAAAAAAAAACATTGCATTGTGTCACAGGAGACAAAAAATAGATGCTATTGTAATTGTACCTGTATAGCATTAAATCATCATGGTTTTCATCAGTGACACAAATGAATGATTTAAATTGGATGTGCTACACTTAGTTTTATGATTTCCTCTTGGTTCAGTTTCAGACTCTAGTGCAAAAACTTGAGATACTTGGGAACTTTAACTTATGATTAAGTCAGATAACTGTCCAATATATTTCTTTTGAAATAGATTGAAATTTGAATGCTTTCTTGGGGCTAGAGTGGCCACCTCCCTAGGGAGTTAAAAAAAAGCAAAGAAAAATTCTTCCGTTCAAAAAACTTTCATGGTTACACTAGATTTCAAATGCTTTTTCAAGTAAAAAATGCTGGACATTGGTGCTTATATTTCAGCCCTTTGGAATATATCGTAGAGCTGGAACAGCCAAATACTAGTAAGACCCAGCTGGTGAAAACTGTATCCCCAGGTTTCCATTTATGGGGCAGTCTCTAAAATTTCTAAATTAGTTTCCAGATTGCAGTCCTGCAATCCCATGTAATTTAGGAAAAATAAAAGATCTAGTAATGACCAATTCAAACAAGGGATTATGGGAGTTAAAGCCTGGGGGGACGATGACGGTTTATCATTTGAATTCTCATGGTGTGTCAGTTAGCTCCTCTTGAATAACAAACCACACCAAAATGTAGCAGTTTTAAACAACGGCCAATTTATTTAGCTCAGCCAAGCACCGTTGCTCAGACTGCTGAGTTCGAGGCCAGCCTGTGTTACCTGGTGTTTTTAAGACCAGTCTGAACTACATAGTGAGACCCTATCTCAAAAAACCAAATCAAATCAAAGCAAAAGTATTTATTTAGCTCAAAATTCATTGCATCAGCAGGCAGGACTGAGATGTGCCTTGTTAATTCTTTTGATTTTGGTTAGATTTCATTTAGTCATTGGTCAGCTGTGCTCTGTGTCTAGAGGCCCGTGGCTTGTGTGGCAGGGGTGACTGCATGCTCTTCATCACCCAGTAGACTAGTTTAGGCTTCTTCACATAGCAGAGACGACAATAGTAAGAAGGGAACCCTCAGTGCACACAAGTGCTTTTCATATCTTTGCTGGCGTCACATTTGCTTGCATCCATTGGTCAAAACATATCACATGGTCAGTCTCAGACTGACAAAGAGGTATGGAGGGGAAGGAAGCATGTGTGTCTGGTTTTCAACTTCCTCTGTATGGTTTATTAAGATTACCATTTATGAACTATTACTGGGGATGACTATCTTTCCAGTTAAATGTACTTTTCTCACTTTTTCTGTGTAATAAACTACATTTATAGTGCTACATAAAGCCAAGGACTTCGCTTTGTTTTACTTGTAGTTTTGCCCTCATTTCTTGTGACAATGACTAAAGATGGGTAAGGACTCAGTAAATATCTCTTAAAAATGAATGAATGAGTGGAAATTATATGAGGCAAATAGTTCATAAAGAAATTGCTACTAAATGTCAATTAAATCACTGATAAAACTACGTACATTTATATAAACCTTGATCTGAAAGAGCAAGTTTTCAGCATTGCCTGATATTCAAGTGAAGCTTCCCTCGTTGCTCATTTTTGGAAAGTCTGTTTTGTGTTGTTATAGCAGAATCCTTAAATTACATAATTTATAAAGTGTAGAGATTTATTTCTTAAAGCTCTAGAGAGGGTAGGCAGTTCAAGTTGGAGGGACTACATCTGATGAAGCTCTTCTTGCTGCATCATTCCAAAGGTAAAAGTCAGAAGGGCAAGAGGGTGCATGTGACAGGGGACAAGAGAGCGGCCAGGCTCACCTTTCTAACAAACTCATTCTTGCTGTAACTAACCCACACCCACAATAACAGGGTTAATTTGGTCATGAAGCTAGCCCTGGTGACCTAATCATCTCTTGTTAGAGTCTGTTTCCCAACTACTGCACATTCAGTTTCTAGCACACGAACTTTAGAGATACAGTCAAACTGTAGCAAGCAGTATGAGCTTTCATGTGCAAAAACATACAAGATGCAGCACAGGTTCAGTTCTTCATGTCACTTGGTTAAACGAACTTATAAGAGCAGGTCCCTAGTTTGATAAGATTAGTTTCTTTATAAGAAGAGGAACAAGAGGGGCTGGGGATTTAGCTCAGTGATTAGAGTGCTTGCCTTGCAAGCACAAGGGCCTGAGTTTGATCCCTGGCACCACAAAAAAAAAAAAAAAAAAAAAAAAAAGAAGAGGAACAAGACATCAGAGATCTCTCTCTCTCATTCTACCCAAGCACAGAGGAAAGGCTAGGTGAGGATTAAGTGAGAAGGTAGCTGTCAGCAAGCCAGAAAGGAGGCTCTTTATCAGAAAATTTACCAGCACCTTGATCTTGGATTTCTAGCCTTAAGAACTGTGAGGAAATGAATTTTGTTGTTTAAGCCATCAGTTGGTGGCAGCCCAGGCTGACTATTTCAGGTAACGGCCTTTAAATGAAGGACATCAGAGGCCATGTAAGATATGGTTTTTAGTGGCTTAATTGCATTGTTATACATAACTGAGTATTAGGCATGGGAAGTATCTAGGTTGAAGGTTTCTAATAAAATTTCTTTAACAGGCATTATTATAGGTAGCTAAATTAGGTAGAAATTAATATAGAGTCAGAGAAGGCCTGAGCTCTCAAGGAATTCAGCAGAAAAATTAAACAATTGTGGCTGGAGGCACATCTGAAGAAGACCAGGGCTCGAGATAAAGATGCAGTGGCCAGACCTACATGCCTCTCTAAGGGATAAGCAGTAACTATGACTTACAGTACAATTAGCTCCACCTGTCCAGGAAGTCCAGAGAGGCACCAGTCACCCAGGTGGGTGACCAGAGCATCTGGACCCGTCTCTTACCAAAAATGCCTTTGTTTTGTTCATGTACCATTGCTACATGACTTCCCTATTGGGACAATATTAGCTAAACATCTATACTTGTAATCACACTGTGACTTTGCTGTTAAATTACACCTGACAAAGGGGCTCAGTGGCAACCCACTTTCAGGACTCCTCCTGGCTCTCAGGAGCTATGTCTCAGTAAATTTTTCCTGCTCTTAACCTCCATAGTTCCTTAGAATTCATTCTTCGATTTCAGGAGACACAAACTTGGTACATCTGACATCTAGCAGATTGGGAATTATATTTCTTCTATATTAGTATAATGACCCCAATTTTGACTTTGTCATCATAGTGTACACAAAATTGTCATGTTTCAGGAAATAGTTTCTTGGCAATAGTTTTAAATTCTGGTCATGAGTAAGAAATTCATGAGAAATATTTCCTAAGAAAATCTGCACATTTGTGCTAGAGTAGCTGTGTTTCTTAATATAGAGCTTCAATTCATGGACTCGAAGTTTGTGAGTGACTGGTATCTTGGTAACAGTTGAGATTGACACATTTATTTGCGTAGTCAGTAAATTGTCATTTGGTTGATAGGTGTTATTTGATACTATGCCAACAAACTCTTTTTTCCTGAATAAATTTGTATTGTAATTTGCATTTGTATAATAGCTGGTTTCCAGAAAGAATTAATATGGTTTTGAAAAGCAATCCCTACTCGTTTTTTAGAACTCTTTTAGGCTTTCCATTTTCTTAAAAATCAGTTTGTGTGGTTGGAAGGTGACAGCTAATCTGCCAGAATCTATTTGCATGGTAATCACAATGATGATAAGTAACCCTTTCCCCTTCCCTTCCTTTCTTCCAAAATGCAACCTGTTTTTAAACTCTGCCTTAGGAGAAGGAAAACATATTAATGCAAACAGAACCTATTAATATGTTTGTTTTCAGGCTTAAAACCAATCTTGCAAGGACAGTTTCTCTAGTTTCATGATCAGTTGTGGTCCTTTCCAAAAGAGCAATTCCACCTAGGTTGGTAGGTGTGTAATCTAGAATTGGTGCCCTGTGTATGGCTCATACACCAATACTGATTCTTTCCCTTGTGGACATTTTGTTTGAAAGACCAAATCCATTCCCTTGGCGGAAGCCTTCAACATTTTCCTGAAGTTGGTGTAGTTCCCTGTAGTTGAAAGCCATTCCAGCCAGCCCCTCACCCTAAGGTGCTCCAGATAAGAGGCAAACCTCAGTATTTTGTGGTCTGGAACTACAGAGTATACCGGGCTGAACCAGGGAAGACTCATCCATGTTTGCTGCTCAGTAAACCTTCAACCGGAGAGTCTCCTCCTCATTGTCTGCTTCTCATCTTCCTAGCACACATTGCTGTTCTCTCCGATCATTTCTCTGAAACGCCGTCCCTGACTGGGCTGGTGGTAGGGGACAGTTTCCTCCAATGTGGGTTAGAGTTACAAAGCACAAAATCTGACAAATCTGTTCAATAGACTCACCAGCAACCCCGAGTGATTTATTAGATTTCTCTCCAACATCCTTATGGTATGCTAAGGATTGTAGTTTTGATTTTTTGGATGCTCGTTAGTCAGTTCTGTCTATGTTTGGCCCTTAAGGAGGTAGGGACATCTGTTAGCTATCCATTTTAGTTAAGGTTCCCAAATTTCCCATTTAACATTATAAAAAGATTGGAACGAAGAAGGTGAAGGAAATATTATAGGATTAATCAAAATGATATCTAAATAAGAGTCATTAATAACTTATACTTGAGGTGGAAAAAACATAACAGAAAAAATATGTTTTATAAAATAGTTCCCTTGTACCCCATAGCTGGTTTCTTCTATTAACATCTAATGTTAATATGATACATTTGTCACAACTAATGTATATATACTATACATAATGGTAACGATACATTATGATTTTTTTTTTGTGGTGCCAGGGATCGAACTCAGGGCCTTGTGCTTGCAAGGCAAGCACTCTAATCACTGAGCTAAATCCCCAGCCCATTATGATTATTAAAGTTAACATTTTATTTAGATTTTCTTAGTTTTTAACTGGTTCTTTTTATTTTTTATTTTTTAATTAATTAATTTTTTGTGGAGGGGATGCTGGGGAGCGAAATTAGGGCCTTGTGCTTACTAGGCAAGTGCTCTACCACTTGAGCTAAATCCACAACCCCTAAATCTGCTTTTTTTTAACGTAATATTCTTTTTCTGTCCCAGGACACTGACCAGGTTGTCTCATTACATTTAGTTATGTCATCTCCCTAGGTTCCTCTAGGCTGTAATAGTTCGTGATGCCTTTTAAAAAAAAATTATCTTTACAATTTGGGGAGTGCTGGTCAAGTATTTTGTAGAATAACACCCAATTTGGATTACTTTGGATTTTTTGGATATTTTTCTCATGATTAAAGTGGGGATATGGATTTTTGGAAAGAAGACTACAGAGACAAAGTGCACTGTTTTCGTTACAGTGTATTAAAAGTACATGCTGTCACCATGACTTGTGAGTTACTATTAACCTTGGTTAACTAGCTGAGGTGATATTTGCTAGGTTTCTCCATGGTAACTCTTTTCCCCATTTTCCATACTGTTCTCTTTGGAAGAGAGTCTTTGTGTGCATCCCTCACTTAGATGAGGAGACTCTTTGAAGGGGTAAGATCTATATATTACTCAGAATTCTATGTGGAAGATTTTCCTGATCTATCTTATTATTACTTTATTTGAACATTTATATATATCATTATTGGTTCATGAATATTCATTGTATACCTTGGGCTATAATCCAATTATATACTTTGTTGCTTAAATTGTTCTAACTTTGGCCACTGGGAGCTTTGTTACTTAACTCTTCTGTTCCTTTGACATATGCTTATCACTGAGTTGGCCGAACATCTTTGTCTTCTGTGCAACATCCTTTAGGCTTATTTTGTATATTCTCTGCCCGGCTCTAGAACCAACCGTTTTTGAACTGGAGTCCAAGTTCCATTCTTTGGAGAATGGTGTTAGAAACCAGGATCTGGGTACTGGTTATAGTTATTGCTACTGGGAACTAGTTGTATTTTTAAACTTTGGAATTTCCTGCTATCAGGAAAAGAGTAAATGAAACAGTTGTTAGTTGTTTATACAAATGAGTCTGTCAGTGTGGGCCAGAGACCAGTGAAGATATTTCTAGCAACGTGGCAGCTGGGACGTAATTGGAGAAATGTTTTAAAAGTGGGAAACCTTTAAGGCAGTTAGGACAGATTTTTCTGGATTGGGACAGAGACTTTAGCTTTGAGGAGAAGTGGGGTGTGTTCTACCCTGCAAGAATTGAATTTCCAGAGACTGGGAGGGTAGAGAGAAGGCTGTTTCCATGAGGGTGAGAATCTTGTTTCCTCCTTGTGTTGCACTGTAGAAATGGTGGGACCTTGTTTGGGTGGGCACCTGGACAGTGCCCTGTTAAGTGTGTGAGCACAGGGTACTTCAGGAGAATGCCTTATAAGAGCACTTGAGAGAAATAGTGTAACAGTGCAACATGACACCTTCACACAGTCCATAGAGTCTGGGAAGGACAATGCACAGAGAAGGAAGGCTTTCTCCCATGTTTTTCTGGAGTACATAAACCCTGAGTCCATCTATGCTTCTCTGGATGTTTATTCCCAATGACAATATTTTATTTATCTCTTTTAAAAAGTAAAAACCAGTTAGCCTAGATTTTCAGAAATGTGTCTATGTTCTTCTGTTTTAGTTTCATGAGTTTCTTCTTTTCTAGGTCCCTTAGTTGCAAATTTATTTATGTAACAAATGTCTAAATGACAGTTGGATGTGATTGCTAAAGCTTTTTAGGGTTTAAGAGACTGGGACAAGGCTAGGAGCTCGAGGTAACAAGAGCAATTAACACTTGGTGGAGTGATGCTCAAGTTACTATTTCCTCCATAAGATATTGTTCCAAAATGTAGTGGCTCTCACAGTGATCACCTATTTGCTCACAATTTTGTGGGCGTATTCTTGCAGAATGGCTTTCAAAGGTGTTTTCACTTGGAATGACGCACATACTTGCTAGTCAGAGTTGCAGGAATCTGAATATTCGGTTTGGTTGGGCTCAGGGTTGTTGGTGCTGGCCATCAGCCAGGAGCTCACTTGGCGGTGTCCATCACAGCGCTTACGCTTGCACCCTCCAGGATGATGGTTTCAGGGTGGGGAGACCTTTGATAAGGTGGTGGTTTCATCCAGAGCAGGTATTCCAAGAGAGCTAGGTAGAAAATTTTTCTGATCTAGCTGTAGAAGTCAGAGTGTACTCTGTCCTACTCTGTTGGTCTAGGCAGTCACAAACCCACCTAAACTCAAACACTTGGTGGAGACAAGTCAAAGAAAGGAGACAGAGACCTTGCCTCAAGGTGGAAGTAGAATCATTTAGTTTAGCAACTATATTTTAAAATCTTAAACATACTTTTTGATCTTTTTTAAGTGGGTCTATCTAGTAGTTGAATTTTGATTTTAAATGTCACAGAAATTTTTTTACTTGTCCCATTTCTTTGAAGCATGAGCTAACCAAGGTTGGTTCCCAAGAGAGAAAAGGGAGCAGATGGCCTGGGGGTGTTCATGAGGCAGGGCTGTGCAGGAGATGGTTAAGTGTACAGGCTTTGGGTTGGGAAGCTTTGGGTCCCCATTCTGTTGTTTACTGGATACATGACCAAGGAAAACTACTGTAGCTGGATTTATGATTGCTGGGAGCTGCATTTTCTAGCAGGGCAACAGCTCACCATCCACCTCTAGATGTAACATTAATTGGTACATTGGCCAGGAATTTGGTAAGAGAAGACATCTGAATACGAGGCTGCCAAACCCCAAGTTGTCATTCAGACAAGACCCAGTGTAAAGCTGCTGGATGTCTACTGAGGCCCATTGGACAAAACCTCCAAGCCAAAGCTTTCCATCCACTGCTTCCCAACTATGAGCCCATTCAGCTCACAGAAGTCAGATTGGTCTTTGCCCATTTCCTCAACAGCAGTTGGATGGTTTTCTGAGAGGGGGAGAATGTAAGGACAGGGGTCCCTATAGGTGGGGAAAAGGTGGGGTAAAGGCCTCATTGGACGTTATTAAACATTAATAGACAATTTTGACCTCTACAGCCAGACTCTGAAAGGCAAAGACACACACACACACACACACACATACACACACACACAAGAAAGGCAAAACCAGCTATAATCTGATATTCAGAACCATAAAAGCAGACAGATTTCAACAGTTAAAGAGACAAAGGCAAAGGAAGAGTTCGGGAAGACCACAGGTAGTGTGATTAACATAAAAGTCACAAACTCTCCCTTTATTTCATCCTTACATCTACATAACCTGGTCCTAAGGCATTCACTCATCCAAGGCAAAAGTGACAGACAAGCCCAAGAGCCAGTCAGGTTCCAAGAGCCAACACAAGGACAAACCCAATAAAAAGGGACTACAGAGAAGGGTCCACAAGTATTTCGCTTTTGAATGCTCCCTACTCGTGGAGTAGCTATCTATCATCTCTCTTTTCCCCCTTTTCACCATCTTTAAATAAATTTTCTTCTCTTAGTTAAAAAAGAAAAAAAAAAAGAAAATTTACCTGGTCATGATTTATTTGGGGTTTATTTCATTGACTAAATATTACATTCTTATATGCTGTATATTTCATTGTTATTTTATTTACTTAATTTATTTACTAAGTCAACCTTCTTAGTGTTCAGGCCTTTTATAGAGGAGGTTAGAGGGCCATACAGAAGTAAGTCGTATTGTACTTTGGATGATAATATCATGGCCAGTAGAGGGCAACAAGAATTTGTCAGAAGTAGAGATTTTGTTAAGACAAAAATATTGCTGCTTTAATTGTAGAACAATTTCAGCCAAAGCATCTGTACTAAAATAAAGCACAACATAAATGTGTTTAAAGCATCATGTTTACATTGGTTTTCCAGGCTCAGTCAATACAGATGTGCCTCAATTACGCATATTAAATAAGAGTTGATCTTACTTATATTGAAAGAGTAATTGTTGAATTTTGACATTGTTAGGAAAAAAATAAAGCACTAAATTTTGAAATAAATAGTGTGATTTCTGATTTTGAAATATTTATATGCAGTTTTTTTTTGTGCCTCTTTCTTTTGTCTTTAATGTGGGAGATTGAGTGACTGCTCTCTAAGGTCTTTTCTGCTCAGGGAAGACCACCACGAATCTTACAGCACTCTGTGGAGGGTATCTTCTATCAAATCAGAGCTTGTATTAAAAGTGCTACACAGTTTCCAATTGTTTTAGATATTTTCTTTTTTTACTTCTCATCCCCCTCCATCTCTTGTTCTCTGTTTCTGTCTCTTTGTTTCTCTCTCTCTCTCTCTGGCTTTGTAATTCACCAAAGTACTTTAAAAGTATTTTTAAAAAAAGTATTATGTAATGTAGGCCTCCCAATAATCTGGGGAATCTATACGTTTACCTTTCTTTTCTTTTTTGTGTGGTACTGGGCATTGAACCCAGCTTCGCACAGGCTAGACAAATGCTCTGCCACTGAGTTATGCTCCCTTCTCAAAATTTTTATTTTGTGGCAGGATCTTGCTAAATTGCCCAGACTGGCCTCAAATTTGCAACCCAATGCGTCAGTCTCCAGAGTAAATGAGATTACAGGTGTGTTGCACTGCACTTGGTATTTACCCTTATTTCTGTAGATGAAGAAACTGAGGTGTAGAGAGGTTAAACAAGTTTCTTGATGTCTCTCAGCTAATAATTTTTGAATGGAGATTTAAATATCGATTGTCTTATTCTATGATCAGTATTCTTTCTAGTCTACCAGAGTAAGTTTCAAGTTAATTACAAATATTTCACTTGAGAAAAATAACTTATTTAACTATTACTATTTGTGGATACATTTTCAAGAATTCTAACATGTTAAAGGTAGAATAAATTAGCTGTTTTAATACCTCAGTAACAAAAATGTTTATGGCTTTCTTTGTGTCGCCAATTCTCATTTCATCATCTTCTTCTTTGTTGGTCTTCTTAGCTTAGGCTCCTCCAAATCAGGGAATGTGACTACTGCAGCTCTGGACTTTCACTGTTACAATTCCCAGGTACCATGCTTAATCCCAGGGAAGCACTTGGATTGGCCAGGTCTTGGTCACATGCCCATTCCTTGCTAGGAGTGGCCCAGAGTGAGTACTGGGAAAATCTTTGGGCAATTTGGGTAACAAGAGGACTGGTGTCTGGTAGTAATCAAGGGAGTAAAGAGCATAGAAAACAAATTTCACTTGTCTAACTCCTTCATTAGGGGCCGACCCTGGATGAATGAAAACAAGAGCAAGTATAGGAAAGCCCCAAAGAGTAAAGTGCTATTAAGGGTCCATCCTTAGAAATATCCTGTAAGGTATTTTTGATCACCCATAAATAAAAGTATAAATTACCCATATAATAGTGAAGGCAAAACTATGATTTGTGACTTTTCCTGATAGTTTAGGGCTTGTATTAGTTAAAATTCTCTAAAGGAACAGAAAAAATGTAACATATATGTACAATTAATTGTATAAGATGCTTACTGGATCAGTAAGGCTTACAGGATCAGGAAGGCTTACAGGATCAGCTGCGGAAGAATCCGCAGAGACTGCCTATGGCTCAGGGCAGAAGGATCCATACAAGCCACGTGCTTGGCAGAAAATTGGAGGATCCAGTAGCTGCTCAGCCCAGGAAGATGGAAGCCACAGAATAGAAAGAATCAAGACCACAGCCCCAGTCAGAGGCCTGGAAATTCATGTAGAGTCGCTGGTATGAGTCTGTGCTAAAAGACCAAAGAAACTGGCAATAATTGGCCAAAGGCAACAGCAAAGACTGGAATTCTTCCAGACTAGGCATACTTTCTTCTTCTTTCCTTTTTTATTCCATCCAGGTTGCAAGCCTGTTAGTTGGCACCATCACATTTGGGATGGGTCTTCTCCCCTCATTTTGCTGGCTTACATGTATCCACAGACGCACCCGGAACTACGCTTTACTAACCTGATAGATAGTTCTTACTCAAGTCAAGCTGACATATCACAATTAATACTCACAGGGCTCAACTTCCACATGAGCACACGTGAAGTACTTCCTCACTTGTGATGACTCCCTGTGTTGCACCTTTTGCCAAGACACGCAGGGTTGAGAATGATGGCATCCTGGAGGGCACTGAGCTATAAAACTCACAGAACAGGGTATAGGAGCTCTGAAAATCAGGGAGCTATTTTTCAGATGCAGTCTTTAACTATCTTCTGTTAATGGTATAGGTGCACAGCTTGAAGCTAAGAAGGCATTTTAGATCCTATATACTGTCTTAAGTGCAAAGTAAAGAGCATTCCTTTGGGAAAGGGTATTTAATAGATATTTCCACCTTATCTGTTCCTGTTTGGGTCTTACTGTTGCATTGTTAGGACTCTAGGTTTTCAGTGTCCAATATAGTCAGGTGTGAAATAGAGTAATTCATTAAACACGAACAACTCTGTGTTTCCTATTTCTTTTCCATTTCTCTGGGACTATTCTTTCTTTTTCTTTCTTTCCTGATGCTGGAGATTGAATCCAGGGCCTTGTACATGCTAGACAAGCTCTCTAAAACTGAGCTATACTCGTACACCCATCTTGGCCTTTTAATTTCCTTTAGAAAGACAAAGGACATGGTCTCAGGACCCTGGACAATTAAATTTTCTTAGTTCAGATACTCTTTCTTTCATCTTGCCTGAAGAACATCTTTAGGATCTGGGGGTTTTTTAGGACAGCTAAAGGATTAGTTATGAAGCTAAGAACCCATGGGATAAAATACATTTATGTATAGGACAGTCAAATTTAAGCATAAATGTACATAGCAAATTATTTTAAAAGTACTGATATAACTTAATTTTGGGTCAGTTATTAAAATGAATCTCTCTGTACTGGGCTAAAGGCAAAATCAGGGATGAGGCAAGGACTCTATCTTGGCCCTTGTTTTCTGTTTACATGACTCTAGTTCCACATGTCTGTTGACGGTCCCAAGGGCGGACATTGGCATCTGTCCTTCTGTCCCAGCTTGTTCCAAGCTCAGTGTAGAGTTTTTGCCATAGGCATAGCCCCATCAGAGTTCTGAAAATATGCTCATGTTGTACTTGTTCTTTATTTTTCTTTTCTTCATTGCTATTTCTCCAATCACGAATGCAGTGGATTTTATTCTCTTTTTAATTTTTGCTCAAATGACTTTGAATGAGACTATTCTATATGAGTTTATGCCATTTATAGGGTATTTCTAGCCCAGAAACCTCATCACCCAGGAATTATTAGAAATGTACTATCAATAGTTAAATTCTGGAAGCAGCCTGTATAGCCATCAGCAGACAATTGGATAAAGAAAACATGGTGTCTATACACAATGGAATACTACTCCACTATAAAGAATGATACATTTGAGACATTTGTAGGAAAATGATGCACCTGAAAATGTAATATTGAGTGAAACAAATTAGACCCACAAGCTGAAATACCATATGGTATCTCTCATTTGAGTGATGTAAAGTACAAACAAAGAAAATGATAAAGGATGGATAGAAAGGAACAAGGGAACAGATCTCTTGCAATGGGGAAGTGGGCCAAGGGAACAAGGGTGAGGTGTGAGGAGTGGGGGAAGGAGAAATGAAAGGAATAAAGACGTGCCATGTATAGGAACCTAATAATCCCAATTAATATAAATACTATATGCAATAATATGAGCTAAGACAAATAATATCAACAAGTATGAAAAAGGGGACAGGGGAACCAGCAAAGGAGGGGGAGGGGTAGAAAAGGGGAAGAGGACCAAAAAAATAAAATAAAAAGAAATGAACTATCTTAGGCCCTATTCCAGACTTACAGAATCTGAAACATGAAGCATATTTTCCTTTACCGAACTTTAACATACTTTATTAAAAACACTATTTAAATTCTCTCTCTTTCCTATTAGACTGAAATCTGAGTCAAGGAAGGACTCTATATTGTCTAGTTTTCCATTGGACAGCTAGGACCTGGAATAATTCTTGGCACATAGTGAGTGCTCAGTGAGGATGACTAAGTGATGAATGAATGGCTGTATCCTGCAGTGAGGGCTGTTTGGTTAACCAGGTTGTTAAGTAACCAATGTGATTAGATGGGCTCAACGAAAGAACAGTGCTGACAGTGGAGACAAATGAATGCCTCCGCTCCTACTGTTATTTCCTGTCTAACCGGCTGAGTAAGCAAGGGTAGATAATGTCCAAAGTGGAGCAATGATTGCTCAGTTTTGCAAAGAAGTTCCCGTGTTCTATTCTACCACAGCCTCGAACTGTGAGATCTATGTTCCACTGCTGAAATTATTACACGGTCTCTTTTGCAGTCTAAAATTTTGTTCCCTTTTAATTTAAAAAGGTCACCTTCTGGTTAAATCTACTTCAATGTCTGTCACCCAATTTGATTTCTGAAATCTCTCTAGCATCTCCCTACTGTTCTCTTTCCCTTACTTTCCTCCTCTTTAGTACGGATTCCTCCTCCTCTGTCTCCTTCTCGCTCTCTTTTTCCAACACCTGTCTACTTGGTTTTTATTCTACCATCATCTGTCTTTCATTCAAGGATGCTTCCAAAGCTATTGATCTGATATATTCTCCTTTAGTTAAAAATTTGGGGTGATTTTCTGGTGCTACAGGATGAGATCCAATGCCTTTAGCAAGGCATTTGAGGCTCCTCATGCATATCATGACCCGGCCGGCCTCTTCTTCCATGATTTTCCTTCCTACCTCGAAACTCTGGCTGCTGCAAACCTCTCCTCATTCTCCATGCCATCTGTGTCTGTGTATTTCCATACCTTGGTTCATACAGTTTATCTGCATAAATTGTCAGCTTATTGAATCGTTATATCATGTTTTAGTTCAAAATGTGATTTCAGGCTCCTCTCTCTTGTCTCTCACAAAAATGTTTATTTCTTAAGTGCTTTCATAGCACATTGTACGTACACATTTCTTCTATGAAATGTATCATGCTCTATAGCAATCTCTTGTTTACTTAGTGTTCTCTTCTAAGAGACCATATTTTCCTCAGGGCTCTGGGCTGTTTTATTCACAGCACGGTATGTTGCATATCTTGACCCACAAATGTTAATGAATATTTGTTGATTGAATCCACTTTACCTTCAAATTACTCTATAGTAGACCAAATTCTCTTTTCTTACCTCACTTGATTTTAGTAATTTTCTTTCTTTTCTTTTTATTAGAAAAGAGCTTCTCTTATTAGAAACATGCTCGTTTTCATGCCAAAGTATATTCAGATTTATGGCATTTTTTTTATAAGGTTAAAAGAGATTACTTTGTCTTCTAGGATGGTTGCAACTGAGCTAAGCCTGTATGAGCAAGTAATGGTTGTTAATATGATGGGCTCTCCAAAGCCCTTAAAACACCCAAGGATGCAAGTTTGAGGCAGGTGAAGCCAAGTTCACAAAGTCTAGTACTTTCACAAAGCGAGTACTTTCATCTCCCTGCCCTCTGCTTCTCACATTCTTCCCTTCATACTACACTTCCCAACTCCCAATACTGAATGAAAACCAAAACCAGTTAGTTTTTGGGCGAAAATAGATCATTGTAAACTAGGAACCCAAATTAAAGGCAATAATAAATAATCATAGTCAATCACATGATAAATAGAATAGAAATACTTATAGTAAAGACTAAGCGGAGAAATTTAATTTCATGGAGAGAACTGGAATGTATTGGGGAGTAACTGAAACTATGTACCTTTCTACAATGCAGAGCTCCATGGAAATGAAAAGATGTAAACCTGGTCTTAATGCACTTGTCCAAATGGAGTCCCTGTTCCTGCTCTCCGAGTCACGCTTTAGAGAAGTGGGAGTGCTGTGTGTCAGAGAAACCATGCAGGTTACCTCAAGTAGTGGTGGTTTACTGTAACTGCTGCAATAAGAGAGAAAGAAAACTTTGGACTGTTCTTACAGTCAAATCTCGAGGAATTGATGAATAGTTTAGAAACAGGAAACCTATTCAGGATTAGAATAAATTAACTGAGTTTTGTTCTTATTAACTGAATTTTGAGTACATGGGATGTGACTCAATTACCTTGTTTGATTTCAGCCTCTGTTTGCTTACCTTTTTCCTTTTGCTCACAAGGACAACAGACTGTCTCGTCGTTATTTTTTGTTCAAATTCTTGAGAGAATTAAGAATGTTATTATGAACACCACGTGCGGCAGGAATGGCCCCTTGTCTACTCGTTCCCCTTCTCTCCTTCCTTCCTTTGGTCTCTTTTCATCCCTTACGTTTAGCAAGGCACATGGTGGCCCACCTAGAGACTTACTCTCCTTGTTCCCCTTATGAGTTAGTCTGGCCTTTTGACTACATCATCGCCAATGGAATATAAAGAGAAGTAATATGCACAACTTCCACATAACTTGAGAGAGAGAGAGAGAGAGAGAGAGATCAGAATTAAAATCAGAAGTGTAGCTACTACAGGCATGGAACTAATTAATAAAATGGCAGAGATTGGGATGGAAATTTGGAGGTAGAGAAAGTGATTGCTGAGGACAAAGCCCCAAAATGAAGATTGAGAAGCAAAGAATGAGGAGGTTAGGAGGTAGGTGGAGAACAAAATATCCCAGAAGTTGTGGACTTAAACAAGAAAAGGGTGGTCAGCTGTTTTAACTGATAAGCAAATGAGAAGCATATAAGGTCAGAGGGAAGGCCATTGTATTTGCCTATTGGCAAGTCACCAGTGACCTTTGGGAGATCAGACTGGGGAGAACTGGGAGGGTACACTTGGATGGCAAAAGACAAATCAGTGCAAGGTGAGAAGTGGAGGCAGAGGAGTGGAATAATGATCAAAGAAACATAAGTGAGAGAGTTAGGGAGAGAAGACAGGAGCTTGATGGGGAAGAACTGCCAGAGAAAGTTGATATTAGTGTTCAAAACACTTGAGCAAAGTAATAAGTGAGATAAAAGAAGTGTAGGGGCAGGGAATAAAAGCAAGCTTGCAGAAAAGCTGAGAGGTCATAGATTTAAGGGATTAAAAATGTGGAGGTGGACAAGAGGCAAATGAATGTCTTCTCAGTAAACAAAGAAGAGTGAAGTGTTGGGGAGAGGCTCTGGGTGAGAGGTGAGGGGTAGAGGCTTAGAACAGTCAGTTACTTAGGAGTATACAAGATTTTCCACATTTCAGTCCTTCTGTTAGCATTCTTGAGTTTGTACCGGTGAGATCCTCCATGGAATTGAACAGTCACTCCAGGTCAGGAGAGGCTGAGTCAGGCCACTCTCTGTGGCCTCAGGTCCCACCTGCATTCTCCTGGCCCCAGGCTGCAGTCTGGCAGGGAAGCCACAGGGATTCCGGAAATACCATTTCATATTCATTTCCTGACTGATGGCCTTTTCTGTAAACAGACTTTGAGCTTTTTATTTCTTTCCAAAATATATAACGGGTGATTTAGTGAGTAACAATCTCCAAAAAAATTCTTCAATTGATTACCCAATTAAGCTTCTTAGAAAAGCATCACAAATGTTAAATTCCCACCTGAATCCTGCCAAAATGAGAGTACGGGAAGCTTAGCTGGGATGTGTTCTGAATAGGAGGATGCCCATGTGTCTGTCAGCAACATATCTACAAAAGTAGGTTTAAATAATTTCTTATGTTTCATATTCATAGTAAAAGACTTAGGAAAGTGCCAGTGAATTCAGTGTAGGTTCTTTTTAGAGAATGAGGAAGTTTAGTTACTTGTGAGCTAAAAAGAAGATGCCTGCTGTACTATTTGCCCAGAAAGAGTAGGCTATGCAGTGACAGTGCTAGAGTAAAAGTTATTTTTTTTTTTTTGTAAAAATTTTGAGTTTAAGTCCATAAGCAGAGATAATAGGACATCCATCTTTTTTTATTCTTTATGAAGCCATGCAATTCCCACTGGAATATGTGTGCACATGGAGCCATAACCTCAGATTTAATGCCACATGAGGGCAAGTTATCAGATATTTGATATAAGCAATAAGAAATTCTGTAAATAAAGATTTTGGGGGCCATTATTTAATTGCAGGGTTAACCGAAATAGCTAGAAAAAACATTAAACATCTTGACTGTTTCACTTTATTATTATTTCTATGTAATTTCGGGTTTTGTGTGATAATATTTATTTGAAATTATGTACCACAGATAAGACCAGAGGTAGAAAACAGCACACCAAATAACAAGTGTCAAACAAAATAGGACAAAACAAAGAAATAAATGGACCTCACATACTTACAAACTCTCCCAAACCAAGTATGTTTGAGAATTAATAAATTGCACCCCTTACCCCCATGTACGCCAGAGGCTCTGGTTGAAGTCATGCCTTTTGGGTTTTTACAATCTAACTATGCTCTCGGCATCTAATGAGCTTTTTAAAAGCCACCTTAAAGTCTTCATTAAAACTTGTGTACAGTAGTGGGTTGATGAGAGAATTAACATAGCCGAGCCATGTCAAAAAATCCCCCACTTCAGAGGACACAGTATAGATGCTCAGACCTACAATTAACTCTTTGATAAAAAACGGAAGCCAAGACAAAATGAATGCACCCAAAATCAGTCCGAGGATGCGTGCTGCCTTGCGTTCCCTGGTACTGGAGATTTGCTGGCGTTCTCCAGGATGATCCAGGTCACTGTCAAAGGGAGGGATCCGGATGGAGGTATGAATCTTTTCAAACCCTGTGGTAGGATCTGAGGTGGAGAAGTCAGACACACAGAAAGTCTGTGTAAGTTTACAACTTGCGAAAGAATTCTGGCTATCGGTACTTCTGTTGCTTAAATGCCGGCTTGATCCCCTTTTCTGGTAAAGACTCTTGGCTGCGTGGTAAATCCGGTAATAGAGAATCAGGATCAGAGTCAAGGGGATATAAAATGCCCCAAGCGTCGAGTAAATGGTGTAGATGACATGGTCATGCTGGATGGTACACTGGCTGGGCGGTGGGCTGGGCTGGCGGTGGCTCCTCCAGAACAGAGGGGGCATGGAGATGAAGATAGAGATCGTCCACACGGTGAGGATCATCAGGCCAGCCCTCTTGGCCGTCCTCTTCCTGGCATATTCAATAGCATTGGTGATGGCCCAGTACCTGTCCAGTGCGATCACACAGAGATGGAGGATGGAGCAGGTGCAGCAGGTCATATCCACACTCAGCCACACCTCGCAGATGAAGTACCCGAGCCTCCAGCTGTCCATGACAATGTACATGATGCTCAGGGGCATGACGAGCACTGCCACCAGGAGGTCGGTCACGGCCAGAGAGCAGATCAGATAGTTGGCCGGCTGGTGGAGCTTCTTGGTGGTGCAGATGGCCAGGATCACAGCAGAGTTCAGTAACATGGTTAGCGTGGTGATTATCACCAGAGTCATGCAAATAAACATCTTCTCAGTGACCGTCTTGGGTCTCACAGCCACGCTGGCTTCTGAGGTACAGTTCGTGAGGTTCATGTTTCTCTGGTTCCAATCTAGACTGTGCAGCAGCTGTTGGTTATTTCCCTTCTGTGGGGAGCTGTGTATCCTTGAATGTCTCTCATCTGTAAGGAGGCTGTAATTTCTTCATCTACATAGTCTCTTGTGTCCTATTTTTTGTTAGTAAAGGGAAAGGCCACAGCATTTCTTCTGAGTGGAGAATTTCTGGAAAATATTATGCTATTGGTTAATGAATGAAAAAGCCACATCTTCCTGGAAAACATGATCATATTTTAGCATTCATAAAACACCATGCATTTTAGACATAATTTCATTTTCCTCTTTGCAATTTGAGTTCATCGTCACATTATTTTTAAAGGATACTTTTTTTGAGTTAAGGTGCCAAAATCCTGATGAACATATTACTAAATTTTAAGTCCATTCTCCCACCTGAGTTAATTCCTTATTTATATTTATTCTTTTATATATACTTACATATAAAAGGCCTTTTATGTTAGAAAACACATGTTCATTTGAAAAGTCCTCGTGCCAGTATATTAAAGAGAAAAAACTATATTGCTTATCAGTGAACAGTCTTCAAAGCAAATTTTAAACTTTTACAGCAAATATTCAACTCCAAAGGTGTATTAGTACTGCAAAGGGATTGTACAATTTCATCTAATTACTTCTGACATTTTACGTATCCCACCGTGTATTTCTTTGGAGAGAAAAGAGAAAAAAGCATATAATATTACTTTGATGTTGGTGGCAAATCGTTCTTGGTATAAGACAATAAATAATCAACTATGAAACAGGACCGTCGCCAAGCTCAGTTATTGGGGCTGCAGTGAAGCTCAGCTGTCAAGTGCATGGGCATGGGCAAGGTCCTCGGTTTGATCCCCAGGACTGCAAAAACAAATAAACAAATCTGAACTCCTCCTGAGAAGGAGGCTGGAGAAACGGTAGTCAGGTGTGCTCAGTGCACACTGCATGTATGGAAACATATCCAGCTTCATAAATATATATGATTAATATGTATTAATAAGACAAAATATAAAAATACATATATGATAAAAATTTCAAAAAATGTTTAGTATCTGTTAACATTTGTGTTATACGTATGTCTGTATCTATGTATCTCCTTGAGAACTGTGATAAAGCTGGTCAGTTAGTGAGGCAGTGACATTTTTAAAGACAAGTAAAAATCAGATATAAATACACATGCATGAGAACCAAGCAATCAAAATCTGCATGGGACTATTACAAGTTAATGGCTTCTGGAAGGAAGCTGATCACATTCTCTGATTTGAATCTATGGGATTAGGTCCAATAAGACTTCAAAGAAAAATGGATATTTTAACAGTTTTAAGAAGCGATATAGATTGATGTACCTCCGGTTTAACAGATACAATAATTTTAGCAAAGGATGGGGGAGGGAACAGCAAGGTATGTGTAAAAAGAGGGAGTGAATATGAGTGGGAGTCTTTGAATGGATTGGTAACTAGAAGTCAGCAAGCGGGAATAAAAATCTACAGTCTGTGGGTGAGATCTAATCACGGATATGATTTCTCCTGTTGACCAAGGAAAAACCAAAAGGAGAGGGAGACGGGAGTCATTTATACTTCAGACACAGAAAATAAAGTAACGATTTCATTAAAGACCGTACATGGGACAATTGTTTTAAGACATTCTGTATCTTTCTGTGAATAAATCATACTCTTTCTGCCTGATTTTCTGTATTTTTCAGTATTTCTGTGGATATACCTACTTCTGGATATTTCTTTAGTTCTTCCATGGAGCTTCAGATAATCATGGCTTCAGATTTCAGGTAGACTACTGACTACTTGCTTGGGTCAACCTCTATACATTTTCCTGTGTTCCAGGGATTAATTTCTCTGTTTGGATTTCTATCTTCTTTAATATAATGAAATAAGTTGTTTTTCTTTATGCATACGGTAATCCTTGCTTATGTTTTCTTAGGTTCTTGAGCTTTGCTGGGTGAAACTGTTCTCAGCAGAAAGGTTTCATTACAATAATAAGATTGAGAGAATTAAGAGGAGTATGGATAAATGATGGAAAATTGTAGAAATTTTATAGTAAAGGCAACTAGGCACTGCAGTTATTTTAAAGGCATGACATAACGAGCATCAGAAATAATTCATCTAAGTTGTTCTCTTTACTTAGATCCCTTAACCCCTAATAATTTCTCTGATGACATAATTTTCTTCCTTGTTTTGTGATTTTCATTACCCCTAGCATGGTGTTATGGCTTGTATCTAGATGTCCCCCCAAATCCTCATGCATTCAGAGGTGTGATCTAGAATGTGTGATGCTGCAGTTAAGGGTATGTGATTACTAAATCAGTCCACTGTCTGGTTTGGCATAGTTCTGGGTAAGATTAAGGGTGCCCCACACTGGGTGTGAATGCTATCTGCTCTAGGGGTGAGCAGGCTGGATAAAATATAAGGGATAGAAAGAGGGTCTCGAGTCCCTTGTTGCTTGTCACTTGGTGTCTTCTGCCTTTTGTCTTCTGCTCACTGTGAACTGTTTTATCTCTGCAATATTTCTTCATCATGCCACCCTGCCAGCCAATAATAGACTGAAATCTCAAAAAATGTGAGCCAAAATAAGCCTTTTCTTCTTTAACTTTGGGCGTTGGGTATTTTTTCTTGGTGATGAGAAAAGTAACTAAGACATATCACGTACATTTCTGGTGGGTAGGATATATGCCTTTATCTCTTCTAGTTAAATTCTCAAGAATATTACTGCCAGAGGAGCTACATTTTCATATCTTTAATGTTTATTTTGTGCCTATGTCTTTCAGAGTAGGAATTAAATTTCATGTCTTTGTATTTTCAGTCACCACGAAAGCCCGCACATATCTAGCTTGCTATCATTTATTTATTTTTTCATATAACAATATATCTTGAAGTTTTGTCCATAGCAACATAGAACATATTCTTTTGAATGGCAAAGTGAGATTAGGTCCAGGAAGACCTCACTATGAAGCAATTAGACACTGAACAGGTCTGAGAACTGGGTCCTGAGCTCTTCACTATTGAAAGGTTGGGGAGGTAGGGAGGATCCAGCAAACCAGACAGAGAGGAAAAGCTATTGAGGTAGAAGAGAAGGATGAGAGAGGCATTTTATTCCAAAACCATATGAAGAAAACCTATAGCGCAAGATGGTGATCAACTACTGTAAAGAAAGCATGGTGGGAACGTGAGCATTGGACTGGGCAATATGATGACAGTGACTTTCACAAGATAAGTTTGGTGAAGTGATGGAGATGGAAGACTGAATGTAGCAGTTTAAAGAAAGAATGGAAAAAAAGAAATAGAGAGTGAATAAGAACATTTCATGAATTTTGCAGAAACAAGGTAGTAGCTGTGCAGGGAGGGATTATGGGATCAAGACTCCTGTTTGTTAAGATTATCTTTGATAACCAGTCTGTTCAGTTTTCCCTACTACTGTACCAGAGAGCCTTTCTACTGGGATAGAGAGCATTTTGGGGAGCAAGTGAAATGTAATGGAGAAAGAACAAAAAGGCGGTAAAGAAGGAGGCCAGTGATAGTCAGTGGTGTCTGAAGGCACCAGGTAAGTAAAGTTCCTTAAGCTATTTAGGTTGTTTTAGGGGCAGTGAAGTGATCAAAGGTAGTAGCCAAATTCAGGAAATGATCTGTCTCAATTATCTTGGGTTCGTTTTACCTTCCTAAGAACATAACACATGGCTTTTATAACCACTACCAACTCCTTAGTAGTACTACGATTTCTAATTAGAAAGGGCTGGTTGAATAGTGTCTGAACATCTCTTAAATCTCTTTAGCTTTTTACACAGTGGTGAGGAAGGGACTACGCTAACACTTAAAGGAAAACATGCTCTGCAGAACTGATCCAACTGCTAATATCAACACACCAAGTTTTTATTAGTCCAACTGGAATGGAAAAGAAATTCAATACTAATAATTAAAATAAATACATCCTACTCAGGGATTGACACAGGAATTTCCTGGAGATCTGTAACTTTCAGTTTGTGCTTTAATTCTGCCTTGGGAAATACCAGTGCAGTCTATGGCCACATTCAAATGGTTTTTCATTAAAATTATGAACAGGAGAGAATCATTCTAAACCAAATTGGTCAGTGCATGCTTCAGAGCTTCTGCTTTATTCCATCTCAGTGAAGGTCAGAGCACAGGGAGACGAAGTCATATGGACACTAGATAATAAGTAGACATTGGCATGCTATCCTTCAGGGATGTCATTCTCTGCGGGTAGAAGAGAGGGACAAGAATGTCTTGCTATCCAGGAGGACTTTCCAAAGCCTCGAGTGTTATCTAGAGAGATAAGTTGGCATCTGCTCATCTTAAAAGATGATCTTTTGAGAAGATTTTGTACTTTCAGTCAAGTTCTTCCATTAGAAAAATAAACTCACTTCATAGATTCTACTTTACTTCATCCTAAAAAGTGTACCTGAGTCAGAAGTTTTGAGAGGAAGCTGCAGGTTGTGGCGGCGTGCCCAGTCTCTGAACATTGACTCTGCTTCTCCTCAGCTGCACTGTAATCCCAAGCAAGTTCTTTAACTTTTGCTTACCCGCTTAGCTAATTTCTCCTCTTTAAATAGGAATTAATGATACATTCCTTGCGAGGTTAGGGTAACCTGAAGATTAAATGGGTTAATATATGTAGAAGGCTTACAACATAACTAGTACACAGATAGTGTTATTTGTTTGTCATCATTTATCATAGGAATTTTCCTGGGGATTTTTGCATTGGTTAACATAAATTCTACCTCACAAACATAGATGTATGATAGAGCTTTATGTTTTTCCTAACTCAACCTAATTTCTGACTCTAAGGCCCTTCTTATGCATAGTGCTTTCACTGTCCTCCTATCCCAAGTCTCTGCAGGATTATTCAGGGTCAAGGCATTGGGGTTGAGTGCGATGGGGGCAGATCTCAGATGAGCCACCTGTAGAAAAATCCCTGGTAAGATATACAAGGAATTTCCTAAGGTTGGAAACCCCATGTCTAAGGTCCTATGTCCCTAGCCACACCATGCACCACTCATTCCTTTATGGAACATGAAGTAGGCACCAGGGGATTTCAGAACTTACAGCCCAGGCTTTGAAGTCCCAGACTGTCTCCATTTCCCCATAATATATATATATGTAGGAAATGAAAGTCCCTTTCTTCCTTCTTTCCTAAACTTCTTTGTCACTTACTGAAGAAACCTCTTTTCTTTCTTTGGTCATTCATGACTCTTACAAATCTATGAGTTTGCAATTTGAAAACACAATAGACATTCTTGTCTGATATTCTTGGCTTCTGAAATATCTGTGAGGTAAAGAAGCATAGACCTGGCCACCTGCTTGAATGAGAGAAAGGGAGATAAATGTATCATCCAGCTATATGTATGACTTTGCTTGTTGACATAGTCCTCCTTTCCTAACATTTTTAGACTTAACTGAAATATGGGATAACTATTCTTACAAAAAGTTCTGCTAAGACATTTGATTACCAGAAAAAGCCACAGATTATCTCATTGTTAAAAGTATAAAGGGGTTGGGAATTTAGCTCAGTGGTTAGAGTGCTTGCCTTGCAAGCGCAAGGCCCTGAGTTCGATCCCCAGCACCAAAAAAAAAAAAAAAGTATAAAGTACCAGTAGACCTTGAAAACTCCTGATCAACTCACTTACTTTACATAAAACCACCAAAATATAGAGGATATTTTCCTGAACTGATTCAAAGGAGCCTAGGTTATAGCTGTTCTTCTGTATTTAGTTCCCAGCATTTTTCCAGTGGACCTTTGTACCTCCCAGATACCCTCCAGATACCACTTCCCATTGGTAAATCATTCCTTCCTACTCCAAGCTTTCTGTTTTGCACACAGCTAGGAAAACTGCCCTCAAGCTTAAACGCCATCTCTCCTAGCAGATGTTCCTGGCTCTACATGATAGATTAAACTCTAATTGCTTTACCTCTTACCTTCCAGAAATCCATAGGTCACATTGCAGCTATTGCAAATGCAGTTGAGGCTGACTAAAGTCAATGTATCTAAGTTTAAGCCTCTTATACCAATCACTAACTTAAAGGAAGTACAGCAGATTAAGACATATATATTCAACTACGCTATGATAACACAATCATCAAAATAGAAACTGCAGAAAAATCCACAGGTAAAATTACTCAACTTATTAAAAACTAAATTGCAGAGGAAAAAAGGGCAATGGAGGGTGTGACGTATAGATTAAAAGAGATTTAAAAGACATAAAAATATAAACAAATAAAACTAAAGTACCATTTCCAGAGATATATACTTTGGAAGTGTAATTTAAAAGAAAGCCTAGATGTTAGGAGAGTGGTATTTTTAGAGGGGTCAGTAATAGTTATGGTTGGAACATAGCTTTTGGTAGGCTGATAAAGTTCTGTTTCTTTACCTGAGTAGTAGTGTGCAAGGGTTATTATAATATTTCATTAAATTATGCATTTTATTTAAAAGTTTAAAAAATACTGAACTGTGAATAATTCATTTTGTAATTCTACTTCATGTGTTAACTTACATGTTGCCTTTTATACTCTATGATCAGCACTGGTGAACTCAATTGTGAAGGATATACTGTCTCTAGGAAGGGTCAACATCCACTGTCCCCCAGAGAGAATGGCTGCTTTTGGACATTAATGTATATGGCACATTCAATTCTTAATTTTACCAGTTTATGTAATTTATGCAATAATTTATGCAATAATTACTAATTATTCACCATGGATATTGTTTCATCTCTTCTTTGATTGTTCTCATTTAAACCAAATGACTTCAAAATCATTTTTTAAAAATTCCACTATGTACCAATTTTTTCTTGTTTGTTATTTCAGGAGTGAGAGGTTGGCTTCATATTACTAATTTTATTTAAATTGTTTGTTAAATTAATTTTCTTATGCTTCAGAAGGGCTTTTATTTATCAGTGTAGGAGAAAAGAAATGTAAAGCTTATGTTTCTCAACTTTATCTTGTGTAGGAGCAATCAGAGATCCTAGATTATGGGATTTTTAAATTTTATGTATCTAAATTGTGATTGGGGCAGGGCATATGGTTTAGTAATATTATTATATTTACAATAACAAGAATGTAAAAGTTCATATACAACAGACTATATAGAGTTTTAGGAGCTATGTTAGTCACCTTTTCACAGCTATTATACAATAGCCAATGCCCACACTTTAAAGGAGGAAACGTTTAATTTGGCTTATAGGTGCAGAGGATTCAGTCCATGGTTGGCTAGCTGCAAGGCAGAACATCATGATGGAAAGGCATGGCGGAGCACAGCTGTTTATTTCACGGTAGTCAGGAACCAATGCATAGGAAAGAGCACCAATGAGAAATACTGTATACCCTTCAAAGCTACCTGCCAATGACTTACCTACAGCTGGGTCCTACCTCATAACAGCACATTCACTGGCAAGCATAGCACCCTGTGATCCAGTCATCTCTCCAGTGAAGTTAACATTAAGATTAATTGGCGCAGGAGATGTTTATATGCTCTGGATACAAGTCTTTTGTCAGAAAAATGTCTTGCAAACATTTTCTTCTACTCTGTCATATTTATTTATTTATATTTTTATTTTTTTGCAGTGTGATTGAATCTAGGGCTGTACACATGCGAGGTAAGTGCTCTACCACTGAGCTATGATTCCAACCTGCTTTTGTATTTTTAAATTATATCTTTTAATAACAGAAGATTTTAATTTTTTTCTAGGATTTTAAAAATTTATTTTCTATTAGTATACGTTTGTAATACATAATAATTACATTCATTTTGGGGAAATGTTACATATATATATCACATCTTTATCATTTTTACTTCTTTTCTTACATACTCTCCCTTCCCCAAAACTCTTGCCCATCTTCAAAAAATCTACCTCCCTGTTTCTTTCCATCTCTCCTTTCTTTTGTTCTTTTTAATTTTGATGAAGTCAAGATATCTATTTTTTCTTTATTAGTAGAGCTCCCAATGTCCTAAGAAGTTCTTTCTAACCTCAAGGGTACAAAGGTACTTTCCCATAGTTTAGTCTAGAAACTTAATAGTTTTAACTTTCATATTTATAATCCTTCCTGAATAAATGATTGCATTTAGCATAAGACTCATGCTTGATTTTTCTAAAGAATACCTTAGAAGTAAATTGCTCTTATCATTATGTCATATCTGAAAACAGGATATTCACATGATATTGCTAATCATATCAACTTTCATCACTTAGCTAAGGTAGAGTTTGCCAGGGTTTGCCATTTTAAAACTGCTATTTTTTGCTTTCACTTTATTTTTCAGAAATCACTAAGTCTAGCCCATCCTAGACTAGGAACTAAGAGCAGGAACTAAGTGCCAGTTCCTGGATAGAGGGAATATATACATATGTTATTTGGAATTCTCCAAGGAAGATTTATCTCTTCTCCCCTGTCTTATTTATTCAATCATTTATCTATAATGATGCTTATTACCTTCATATTTATGATATAGTCACAGAGGAGTAGCCTCTGATTTTGGAGAAATTATTTCTACAGTATATTGTTGATGCTTATGTACATTGGTTTATGAAAGTATGAACTCATGGGTATTTATTTTATTTTGTGGGTTATAATCCAATATTGGGCTATTTTGTTGCTCACAATGTTCCAGCTTTGGCCTTTGACAGCTCTTTTAGTTAGCTCCTGTGGTGCCACCTCTTTTATTAGAATTGTCCTTTGTCCTGTATAGTCTGGTGACAACATCTTTTAAAGCTTACAAGGGAAAATGATATGTCTTGTGAACTATAGATAAGGATGTAGTCAATAGAATACTGCGGGTAAATAAAACCTTTTAATATAAAGGACACCTGTAGGAGTGTTATTTACTTTTCAGCTGAGAATAATAAATATGAATTTATGAAGTGCCTGTCATTTAAACTAGGTGGTTCTTGAGGTTGTATTAACATAATTTTAAAAAATGGAATGCATTTTTTTGACCCAGTTTAATGACACTGCTGTAACACTAAATTACTCATAGAAGATCTGGACTTCTTCCTGTGGTCTGCACACATTTTTCTTTTGACTCTTTTGTAATGCTGTGTATCTCTGTCACAGAGCCAAGAGAATAACTGTGTACACTGTTTGCAGAGCTAAGGTTTCCTACTGGGCTTCCACCTAAGGAAGCATCACTAGTGCTATCTTAGAAGACTTAGTTCTGTTCCAGCAACCTCCAAAGCCATGCAATAGAAGGGAGAGCTTTGTATTTTTAAATTATGTTTTGTTTGTTTTTAACCTACTTAGACTGAGGAGCGGGAAAACAGTACAGTTCATAGAAATGGAGAACTCAAGAACAGAGTTCTCTGGCAAATATACCTCAGATCTGTGGATGGTTTGTTATGTGATCCAAAAAAAGACATTCCATACCTTTGCGTCTCAATTTCTCTATCTGCAATATTAAGACTTCATTATTACTGAGCACGCTTGAGGTTTAACATTCTAGAGTGTTATGGTGATTTGTTACCACAATATATAATGTCTATAAGGTTATAGTCAATAGTTTAGGAAAGTAATGGTTGGAAGCAACTGCTTCTTCAAAAAGAATCAATGGAAAAAAAAGAATCAATGGGTATTAAGTTATAGTTAGAAAAGAATAAAAAGTTTTGGTGTGAGATTGCACATTCAGATCACTATAGAGTATGACAATAGATCATACATTTTAAAAATCTAGAAGAAAGAATTTTGAATATTTTCATCACAAAGAACTGATACATATTTGAGGAGACATGTAACTTGATATGAAGATTATACAATATATACATGTACCAAAATATCACATGGAATCCTGTAAATATATATGAGTTTTATGTGTAAGTTAAAAACAAATTTAAGTTAAAAGATAAGTATATAACTTAACCTCATATGACAATACTAATATTTTCCTCTAGATATTTAGTTGGATCTTACAAAGCCACAAATATCCTCAAATACCAGTTATTCAATTCTTGAGTTACCCTTCTCTTATATCTGCTAGTTATAAATAGCACATCATTTTTTTCTTATGATACAGCAAAATCTTCTCAAGTTGGTTCAGGGAACATCAAAATTGCCAGAGCATAAAGTATTTAACATTTTTGTTTAATACATTTAAGGTACAATTTGGTGATTTAAGGGCTGATATCTGGAAGTCAGGCAAAGAGGGACAGCTGCTTGGGGAGAGATCTGGACTGGTCGTGGGAAGAATGACATATGGGACGTGGTCTGGTATTGCAGCAGGGACAGTAACCCAGAGCATCCTGGAACAGAGGGTTGCCTTGAACCATGGCTGCGGGATGCATATATATTTCAATTCAATTCCAAGGGAGAAGTAGCCTCTAGGTTACTGGAGGTTGGGTGCAATTACTATTTAATGAACTTATTTTTCCACCTGTGCTGAGGGTCAAACACAGGGCCTTACACATGATGAGCAAATGATCTACCACTGAGCCACATCCCCAGCCCTGGGGAAATTACTTCTTAAAAGGTGCTATTGACTTCCAGGAAGATGGCAGAATGGTGAACAGCAGCAAATTAGCCTCTCTGAGATTCAGAATCCAGACACTAGAATATAAAAACTTGGGGAAGAAAAGAAGGAAAGAGGTGGATATCTGGGACCCAGAAAGGATCTGAAGGGAGAATTGGAGTCCACAGGCCTCACCACAGAAAAAGGAGGCGGCAAACAACACTTTCTCCCTGACTGTCAGTTTATGGCATGAGAGGAGGCTTGAATTTACAGAGACAAGGTGGAGGCAGGTGACTCCTGGGAACTCCAGTGAGAAATGCACCAGTGGAACACAGCAGTGGATAGTGGGTGCTGTGAGCTGCAACAGCTGGTGAGTGACTTTAGCCCAAGCAACTCTTGGAGAGAGTGGCTGGCCAGATGCCATCTGAGGGAGGGGTCAACTGAACCAGGGACTCGGAGTGGCTGTGGGTTGGCTTTATCTCAGAGCTCCCAGTGACCGAGTCAGGCAAAACCTCAGGAGATATCCAGGATCAGGGAGCCAAGGTCAGACCAGCAAGAGACATCCAGAGTGTCGGAGGCCTAAAAGCTCAGGTCCCAACTTCATAACCAGAGGCTAGGATCAGACTGAATTTTGTGGCATTGAAAATATCGGAATTGGCTCCCCACCCTATTCCTGTAGCAGGTTTGCTGGGCTTACACAGCATCCCACCTTTATCCTACTGCAGGATCGCTGGGATCATCCAGCACAGATCTGGGCTCTCTTGGTCTCCTTTGCCTACCAGTGAAAGTGGAGGCATGCTCTGAATTGGACATTACCACAGAACTGTAGACCCCAGATTGTAACCACAGGCTTGAAATCAGAGAAAAATCTCTTTTTTTCCCTTTTTTTTGACTTTTTTTTTTTCGTGAGTGTGAACATTGTTTTTAGGGTTTTTTTGTTTTGTTTTGTTTAGCTCTTGTTTTAGTTTTTTCCTTCTTTCTTTCCCTCTTGTCTTCTTCGCCAGTTTCCCAAAGCTTGGGTAATCTTCCTTTGTCATTCAGTCTTGCTTCTAATCTCTTTCTTTTCTTTGTTTCTCTATTTTTTCCCTTTTATCCCCTTTAACTGAGGGTAAAATCGCTCTATTGTGGGGATATTTACTGTATATAACTTTCAGATTTGCTTTAGATTTTGTTATGTAACTAGAAATCTTGTACCTGTAGTTAAAGGTGGCAGATTAACAGTTACCACAGTTTGTCGTTTTCTAGACTGATTGATGCTATTGCTATTACTGATTGTACTATTTTAGCCAAGGTGATAGAGTTGTTATGATCAGTTTTTCTTCCTTGTATGCCAATACCAAGATTGTCTGGGTTAAAACAATACCATAGTCCAGTACCAAAGAACTGGGTGCTAGGCCAAATAGGTAGCAACTTCTCATCCCTAGTAAATTGAAGAGGCAGGATCCTGGGACAGACTCAAAAGCCAAAAGCCAGCTACACCTAGAAGATATCGCTGAAAACTAATCATTTCCTAAGGAGGTCTCGATACTAGCAATAAAGCCACCTACCATAAGCAGTTTACAAGCACCAGTGAAGAAAACAAATTTAAAAAATTAGAAAATGTGAAGACACAGAAGCGTGATGTGTCTCCAGTCAATCTTATCTTGTTCTTCTTTGCATTGTTTTACAATGCAATGTTGGATTAATTTTTTGTGGTTCCTTGTTTTTTTTAAAGAAATCTTTCTTTGTGTGATAGCTAACCATTATCCTGTCTTCTAGATCTGATATTCTGTCCTCACATTGGTTCCCCCCCAGACCTCCAGCTCATCCCAGGCAAATCCAGGGGGCACTGAGGTAGAAGAATTCAAAAGCCATCCAGCTGAACTTTCTGAAATGGAGGCAGGGTAAGTAATGGAGCATATAAACGAATCTCTAGATTAAAATAAATCAGAAATAATTTCACAGATAACTAAAGAGATGATGACCATAATGAAGGACATAGTTAGTGAATCTAGAGTAGGTACAGATTAAAAAAAAAAAAGAGGAGCTCAGGAAAGTGATGGAAACCATGAATGTCTCTTATCTTTTGTGTCTAGATGTCCCCCCAAAGCCTCATCTGGTCACAGGTGGGGCTTTTTCAGAGGTGGCTGAAATGTACAGTGTGTGATGCCTAAATCAATCCACTGATTGGCTTGGCACCACCCTAATCCTGGCAGCCTGGATAAGATACAAGAGACAGAAAGAAGCTGCTTAGGCCTCTTTGCTTACCTTGCTGCCTTCTGCCTGTCTGCTGTACTGCCCTGCCTTGGAGCCAGCTGATTGTGGACTGAAACCTCTACAAACTGTGAGCTAAATAATCCTTTCCTCCCTTAACTTTGGGTGTTGGGTATTTTGTCCCAGCAGTGAGAGAAAAGTAATCAAGACAATTCCCAACATAGGAAAGAACTGGATTCTATGAAACAGTTTCAAACAGATATCCAAGCAATTAAAAATTCTATTGAAGGTATATACAGCTGAATGAACATACATGAGGACAGAGTATCAGATCTAGAAGACAGGATTGTGGTTAGTGATCATGAAATGAAAGATTTCTTAAAAATAGCAAGGGACCACAAAAAAATCAATCCAACAGCTGCAAGATGATGCAAAGAGGAACAACAGAAGGTTGATCAGAGTCAATGAAAAAGTATACAAGACCTGTTCACAGAAGTAATGGCAGAAAACTTCCCAAGCATGGAAAAAGAACTTGACATACAGGTAAGTGAGGTATATAGAACTCCAATTAGCCATGACCAAAGAAACAAACAAACAAAAATCTACACCAAGGTATACAATAGTCAAGATTCCAGAAATTTGGCACACGAACAGAATATTAAAAACTGTTAGAGAAAAGAAACAAACCACCTGTAAAGGAAAGCCTGTCAGAATTACAGCAGTTTTCTCAACATAAACCCTTATGCCAAGGAGCACTTGAAGTATTTCAAGCCCTAAAACAAAGCAACAAATTATCTTTCAAAATTGATAGAGAAATAAGATACTTCCATGATACAGAACACCTGAAGAAATTCATGACCACCAAACCAGCACTCTGAAAAGTTCTGAAGGATATTCCAGGAAAAGACAATGAAGACAGTAATTCCATGAATCTGAATATAATGAATCCACCAGACACACAAGCAATTAAACAGAAGGTAAAGAAAGGGACACAACAACAGGAAAATAATATGACAAGGATAAGTCAGTACATATCAGTTGTAACCATCAGTGTAAATGGTCTTAATTCACCAATCAAAAGAAACAGATTGACAGAATGGATCAAGAAACAAAATCTAGCAGTATGCTGCATACAAGAAACACATTTAACTCAAGAAGAAATTCATAAACTAAAAGTCAGAGGATAGAAAAAAATATTCCATGAAACAGGAACCCAGCAAAAAGCAGGAGTAGCTATTATATTTGCAAAGTGGATTTCAAGCCAAGACTGATCAGAAGAGCAAAGAAGTTAAAAGGATCATACTACAGCAATATATGCACATCCATGTTTATAGCAGCACAATTTGTAATAGCTAAATCTTAGAAACAGCCCATATATCCACCAACAGATGAACAAGTAAAGAAAATGTGGTTGTTATATACAATGGAGTACTACTCTGCCATAAAGAAGCATAAACTTGAGGAACTTTTAGGTAAATGGATGCACCTTGAAACCATACTTTTAAATGAAATAAATCAGACACATATGTTTAACTATTGCATTGTTTCTCTTATGTGAGAAACTGAAAGGGTACATAAGGACCAGTATGGATAACAGATACTGGGAAGTAGGAAGAAAATGTTCAAATGGGAAGGGGAACAAGGGAGGGGGCAAGAGGAAGGGAGGAAGGGTAAAGAAAAAATAGAATAGAAAAAAAATGGAAACAAAGCTTTTGTAAATGAGGTGGAAGGGTTGAAGGGAAGGAGAGGCATGGGGAAAAAACAGAAGAATCAAGACATATCATAGGCACAAATTCCCTATGATACATGTGATCATTATGTGTATCAAAAGTGTACCATTAAAATTAATTTTAAAAATGTGCTATTGATGCCCAATACAAATGTCAGTGATTCCTCTCACATAGCACTCTTACTAGTCAAATTTAACTTCACTTTAATTTTCTGGTTTTAATTTTGGACATAGAGGCTTTCTACCCAGAACATACATATTTGTACCCAAATGTTCACTCTTGTGTTAACATTTAACCATCTTTCTCTTTTATGGCTTATTTTTTTCCTGGTTTGTCACTATCTCTTTGCCTTTCCTCCTCTTCCTTCTTTTTTAAGTGGAGATGATCTAACAGATAACATTGTTGTGAAGCTCAAACAAGATAACATACACATGTGTTATCCAATAAAGCAGCCATAGATGGTGCTATGGCTTGTAGTTATCCATTCCACTTATCTTAGGAATTGTCTGTGTCTAGTTGGGCTCTGTCACATTGATGCATGCCTTGGAAATGCCTTTCTTCCACAATATCATGTCAAGGATGTTTGTATACATAGCATCCTTGAAAGACAGAGATGGGGGAAAGGGAAGCCTTCCTTCTGTGTGGTACAATAAAGATAATGCCTCCTTTGGAATAAGGGGCAGGCAGGCTTACTGCTCATTATAAAAGATTTAGGTTGCCTAAGCACAGCATATAACCTGTAGTGCAAGCTTCCATTTGTATAAAGTCCTCTTTGCCTCTTTAGGTGGGAAATTGGGCTTTGGGAACAAGATATTTTAACTACTGCTATTGCTATAATAAAGTCCTTACTCTCTAGGAGTTTCCTGTGTTCTGCTGGTTTTTATAAAAAAAAAGTAATTTGTTAGGTTACAAATAAGGTAATAGTGGACTGCTCACTATGGGCTGCAGAGATGCACCAACTTGGGGAAATAGTCTTCTTTTGATTCATACTTGCCTTGAGCTTGATGTGGTATCACAGAAAGCTCAGAATCTGTATTGAAAAAGAACTAGATTCAAGTATACATTTGGTCATTCTCTAGCTTTGCACTATCCAGCTTTTGGCAAGTCACCATCTCTAGGCCACTCCTCCTCCTCTGTCCCCTTCTCCTCTCCCTTCGCCCTCCTCACCTTTCCTCCTCTTTCTCTTACTTTTTCTTCTGGTGAAGATGACCTGCTAGACAACATTATTATGAAGCTCAAACAAGATAACATAGCCTGTGCTATCTAATACAGCAGCCATACATGGTGCTGTGGTTTGAAGTTATCCCTTTCAAAATTCATGTGTTACTAACATAATAGTATTAAAGGTGTGGCCTCTAAGAAATGATAGCGCCATGAAGGCCACTTCCTCATGAATGGGACTAAGGCTTTATGAAAAGGCTGTATATGTTTAGTGAGACTACCTTCCACTATGTGAGGACACTGTGTGAGTACTCCTCAATTAGCAGACACCAGAACCTGCCAGCACTCTGATCTTAGCTCTTCAGTTTTCAGAACTCTAAGAAAACAAATTTCTGTTCCTTAAAAATTACTCAGTGACAGGTACAAAATAACCATGTTGATTATGATCATTATGTATGCAATGTACCAATACATGTTCTTGGTAAAAAATAATAAAAAAAAATTAAAAAAAAAATCACTCAGTGAGACGTTTTGCTATTGCAACATAAGATGGACTAAGATGCACGACTACTTAAATTTAAATGAAATTACATTAAAATCAGTTTATTATTGACATTAATACCACTTTTCAAATTTTCAATAGGCACATGACTACCATGTTAAATAAAACAGATAGACACTGTTTCTAATATTGCTCAAGATTCTATTGCAGAGTGCTGACAAAGCTCTTTATTAGGAAATATAAGGTAGTTTTCTTGTTCCTTTTTTACTGTTAGGAGGTTGGATAAATGCAGCTCATTGGCCTTAGTGCTTTCTTGTGGCAGACTCACATGTGCTGTGAAGAGACTATCTTTTTACATATAGTAAAATATTAAGGGGACTTTGGCAACAGAGACAAGACTCGGAATCACAATCAAGCCTCCTCTCATGTATCGGCGGCTGCACAGACTGCTGCATTGAACTTTGTAAGGCTGCATTTGGGCTCAGCATGAGAACTGTGGTGAACCTCTGCATATTTGTCAGGGGTATAAGTGGGGACTGGGGAACAGGCTTTCTATATAATTGCCATTTTGGTCCTGTATTTATTTGTTAGTTTGTATTTGATTGTCTTGCCTCAAAAAGCAAACATGTTTTACCTTTCCTTTTGTACAGACATATTTATAGTCTGACTCCCAAGTTTACAATATTTATTTTGTCAATTTTTGCCACCTTCTTTTCTTTGCTCAATATTATGGTTATTTAAGGGGCCAAGAGGACTTTGTTATGCTTCTTTGTACCCCTGGCAAGCCTCTTCAGTAGCTAACCTATTATTAGCCACAGTCTCTTCTGGAATATAGTTAATTAGATCTCATGATTTTCTAGTAAGTATTGAAAGAGTCTGTAGGGATTAGTAGCAGTAATTAGAACTTGAAATGGCACTAATATCTCTGTAAATATTATAGGATTATATTATTTTCTTTTCTTAAACTGCTACATGCAAAGGAAAGGCAAATATTTTACCTCATATAAACTCCAGCTCATGGGTGTTGTTGATATAATGTTGTGCTGAGAATTCAGAGGTAATGTCTAGACCTGGCAGAAGAGAGTTATGACTATTAGTGACCAATCACTAAGAACTAACCTAGATTGGGACCTCAAAAGCTGAGTTTATTTCCCTAGAATAAAAAAAAAAAATTGTCCTTCCAAATGGCAGCAAAGATCTCAAGGATGATTATTCTGATTCAGTCTAATTTCAATCTCAATTCTGCTTAAAGAAAACCAAATTCTTCCTATCACTACGAATTCAAGCTTTTGTGAGCAAACTGGTAGAATTGTGATGCTTCAGGATACTTTTCTAATAGTTACAAGAAACACACCATGGTAGTGACGTAAGTTTTTCCTTTTCCAAAATAGCATGACTAGTAAATAATGTAACTGTAGGTACTGGAAATAGTAAACATCACCAGAATTTGTTCTACAAATATGAAGAGCTAGAGATGTAGCTCAGTGGCAGAGTGCTTGCCTTGCATGTTGCAAGGCCTTGGGTTCAATCTCCAGCACAGAAAACAAAACAAAACAAAACAAAACAACCAAAACCAAAACCAAAACCAAAACCAAAACCCAAAAGAAAACAAAAAGCAATAAAAACTCCAATCCCCCCAACAAAAACAACAACAAAAAAACTAAACCAAACCAAAACAAAAACACACTAACTCAAGTCAAAACAAAATAACACCATCAAATTTGAAGAATGTCACCATGAATTTTTTTTTTTTTTTTTTTTTTTGGTGCTTGGGATTGAACTCAGCACCTTCTGCTTGCAAGGCAAGTACTGTAACCACTGACCTAACTCCCCAGCCCTGTCACCATGAATTTTTAACTAATACTTTTCCCAATCTGTCAGATGGTTAGAAGTGATAGGCTAGACAATGACCATTTTCTTTTTTGGGGGGTGCTGGGGATCGAACTCAGGCCTCGTGCTTGCTAGGCAAGGACTGTACAACTTGAGCTAAATCCCCAAACCCACAGTGGCTATTTTTTAAGGTGAAGATTATTCTAGAGAAAAATAGCTCATGTTCAGCACACAGTGGAAAAGGGGATTACAGAAAAGGATATCCACAAAGAAGAAAAGTTTCACTACATTTAATTTGTGAGAAAAGTCAAAAGTATTGTAGTACGTCATAGACAAGTGCATTATATCCCTTCTATCCTGATCTGACATGATCTTTAGAGTCAAAATATGCTTTAAAATTTCCATCTGTTTTAATGTATACTTTAGAGTTCATAAGAAACAAATGAATGCACATATTCAATTTTATTCAGTTCTCCAAACTTGGGTAGGCACCTATAATTGAACAGATAATACTGGGCTAAAAGATGACCATGGTCCTTGCCCTTGAGGAGCTCACAGTTCAACAGGGATGGTAGATCAGAGTGAAGCGAGGCTAATAAGAGGACCCTTACCCCATGGTAATCTATCAGACTCTACTGACTAGCACTATTCCAGTTCCTTTGACCTAGAAAATTATTCTCTCATTTCTTCTGCTTATTCCAGGTCTACTCTTTTTCTAGAGCATCTAAATCTCATCCTATTTGTGAGGTCTTTTTGGATATTCCTTACAGTTACTTATTTAAATATTCAGAATGAAGTTGAGATTTTAAAAAGTTCAGACATTATAAAAATATTTTGATGTTTCCTCTACATGTAATTAAAAATATACAAAACAATTTTAAGTATAAAGAAGTTCCACAGGATTTGTACTTTTATTTTGATGGCATTTTAATACCTTTTAAGGGCATATCAAGAACCAATCTATTTAAAAAGCCTTATTTTTTGTGTCTATTTTTGGAGCTCTTGCAAAAAATTCTAAAACTGGACTTGATCTACTTTAGGGTAATCTAGCACTGTTCATCTGTCTCTTACACTGGTTTGATAGCACCATCTTTGTTTCCTTAGGTCAACCCTAGCAAATGGCACACAGTTTTATCATCATTTTTGAATGACTGAGTGAATAAATGGTAGTTCTTTGTTATCTTTTGGTATATGCTCTTCTTGATTATTAACACAGTATCCAGAACAAAATAGTACTGGTAAATTCTTACATGGTGTCGTTTGTGGGTATAATGGTTCCCCATCAATCTGTGGTTCCCAATCTGAAAACTAGGTTTCACTGTATTTTCTACCTCACTTTGTATCTAAGTTTGGTTTTGCAGTTCTTTCACATCAATGAAATGGGAGGAAGGTATTCTGTGTTACTTCTGGGCTGTGGCTTCTAAGAAGCAGCGATGTTTCTCTAGGCTTTTTTTCTTCTACTGACTGAATGCAGAAGCTCATTAACCCCTAAATGGTGGGACTACATTTAGGGGTAGTGAGTTTGTATCCCAAACTGTCACATAGTGAAATGCCATCTCCCACTGAGGACTTCGCTCACTGGACCATCATTTCAGCAAGAAATAAGCTTCTGCCGTGTCAAGCCGCTAACATTTCAGGGTTCCTTTTTTTGGGGGAGGTGCTGGGGATTGAACTCAGGGCCTTGTGTTTTCTAGGCAAGAGCTCCCCAACTTGAGCTAAATCCCCAACTCCTCAGGGTTCATTTTTTTATGGTACTTACTGTTATTATGAAGAATTGTAACTAAAGTTATTGCCCGGTTCTCTCTTGGTGGCTTACTTTTGCACTGATTAGGACACAATACTGGAACCCAACTGGGTGGACTCCTTGGGTAGGCCAAAAAGAGTTGCTTTAAACACTGTATAAGTGTGGTTTGCTTTGTACTTAAGGAAGGTTGCTTAATTAACTGACTTTGTGGAAAGCATCTTAGTGAGACTAGAATTATATGCCTTTCTACCTTGAAAGACAACATTACATTTTACATAGATGTATTCTGACATCACTACTACTTTTGTTTCTCCAAGTCTGAAGATTTGGCCTTTTGAAGCTAAACACATATACCTAGTCTTAGGACAGATCTGGGAAGTAAGGCTGAACCTTAAAAATGAAAGCATTGGCACATACTAAGATCCAATTACCTCCAGGAAATGGGTCATATTAGAATTTCTTATAGCAAAAAGAATGAACTGTATTAAAAAGCCCGATTTAAAACATGTCTATAGTATCTCCCAAAATAATTATGAATAGAAGCTAGTATAAGTTTAAATTTAATCAGGGGGATTGCTCAGGGAAAGTAGTAAAGTATCAGGAAAAGTATAGTAAAATAAAGTAAAAATGTATCAGGAAAAGTAGAGTAAACTAACCTCAGAAGTAGATGTATTTTTAAATAACTATACTGTGGTTGCAATCAAGATATGATCTTTGACTTTTTGTCAGTTTTATTTATTGGTTATTTTTAAAAATTAATTGCTTAACGAGATGGAGAGGTTTATTCAGTCACTGAGAGATAGAGAAAAATTGATTTGAAACATATAAGTCCATTGAAATGTATTTCTTTGATGATTATAAAGATTTTACTATGATCTGGTTACATTTTAATAGGCAACAAAATCTGGAATTATAAAACCCAATAATGGATATGACTGTAAAATTAACCTAGCATATTGGAAAACAAAATTAAGGTGGGTGACTTGCAAGGATTCTCTGGCTCTGGGAAGGTTAGAAGAGACAGACAGCCTTTAGTGTTTTAAAAAAAATTTACATAGGCAGCCAGCCAGCCAGCCAGCCAGGTGAGAGAGAGACCCCCGCACCGGGACAAAGCCTGCAAACTGAGCCCGCCCTGCGACATCCGTTGCCAGGCGACAGAGAGATTTCCCCCTCCCGCCCTGGACACACGAAGCGGGGGGGAGGTGCTTGGTAACCGCCGGCTTTGGACTTTGCAGCCAGCCAGCCAGCC